>MIQA02000497.1:0-11677 GCA_001887855.2 Sclerospora graminicola | reverse complement strand
TATTAAGGGTGTCAGTCTCTCCTAACTCGAGCGAACCCATGAACAATTTTTACCGCGTTTTGCCGGCTAAAGTTTTAATGTCTGGTTTGTTCTTAAGTGCTACTGCAATTGCTTTGCAGCATATCAATCAATGCTTTTCGGAGGTGCATTTTCAACGGAAAGTTCCATGCGATATCGCGGTTGGCAGATAGCCGTACACGATGGCGGCATAGAAATGAGATAGACGTCGATAAAATCTGCATTGGACTCAATAGATGCAGTATATTCTACAGAAAAGCGTCAACTAGCAGATTAAAGGGCTGCACAGGTGCGAGCATTGCCTTGAGCCACTCGAGATATACGACCTCATTCCACCATGCTTGAGACTTTGCATACAACTCCAGCGATCCCTCCATTTTCAATATTTCTTGCGCCTCTTGTCACAGGTAAAGTTCAGAACCACATCGCTTATCCAAATTCTCATGGCACCACCTTGTGCAGTCGATCTTCAAGATTTTAGAACAATAAATGGAGGGTGTTTTTGCTATCTGAATCCCCCAAAAGCATTACAGGAAAATGATCTTTATCTTTGCCTCCATGGCGTCCCACACTGTTCCACCCGCGGACGCTAATAGTCTTCTTTGGCTAGTACTCGAAAAAGCTCCTACAAACACAAATACAATTTCGCAAACATCACCTCTTTCTCGCACCACTATTTTGCACCCGATTGAACTGCATTGTATGCTTTGCTCACTCTAAGCACTTTCATCTTTCGCTTCACTACCTTTCCAAATCCAACTGCTGCCCCGGTAGCTCTGGTGTAACTTGCTCTTGTCGCATTCTTGCGCGTATGCTCGAGTGGTTATGCCTCAGAAAGTCTACTTACTAGTGCCGTCTTGTTTTCAGCAGGAGATTGGTCGCACGGTCGGTGGTATCCGGCTTGACCGGATATCTGACACTCTCCCTGAACCCGGTGTCTGGAATCCTCCTCATACATTAGCTGTCGAAGTAGGTGTTCCTTTATGCGGCTCTTAGTCCTACCCAGATAACGATACCTGGATCCCTATCATTACTCGTCACGGGAACGCACCTTGCACGTGCACTAGCCGTAGCTCCCCCTGTCACGGCACTGTAATCTAAAATTGCAGCTCGAAGCCGCTCGTCTGCCGCGGACCTGCGTGGCACGACGCCAAGCATCGTCCGGAAACGTGTGAGCTTTACACGTACAAGTACCTTAGTTATAACATCCGCAATTTGATTGCTTGTTGGCGGTCTTCAGACGTTCCTCGTATGCTAATGATCGTACATATATGATAGATGTTCTCAATGTGTTTGGCGTGGTGATTCTTGTTGGCCTTTTCCGTCAAATTAATAACCGCCATGTTGTCACAATTAATCTTTCTCTGGATATTTAACTCTTTACACAAATTATGCACCCACCTTCAGTCGCACACACCTTCGTTCATTGCATGATATTCAGCTTCCATAGTACTGAGTGAATTGATTCCTTGCTGTGCGACTCATAGCTAATAATAGCACCATCAATCATTGTGACTTATCCATTAACATTTTCCGACGTTCCGTAAGGACAGTCACCTCAACCGCTTCTACAGGTCCTTGGTGCACCACCATCAGTAATCTAAAGTCCTTGGTTCCTCGTAAATATCGTAGTAATTGCTTAGCCTGTGCATAATGTTCTGTATTGTATATTTACCTAACCTTCGCACAGCATGTGCACGGTTGGCCGCGGGCCCGATGCCAAATACTGCAGTGCACCGCCAGCTACCCTGTATGGTTGGTCACGCGTGTTCCCTTTATTGCTCACTACATACGTCGCCGCTTCTAGTGTCGAAGCTGGATTACACTTGATGTTTTCCACAACATACACTTCTTCATTTAAAAATAATGTATTGAATAATCATCTCGACACTTGACTAATCCAAATTCCACCAGCTTAAAGGCTTCATGTAGTTGTCGTCGTAAACGATCACGATCAGCTTCTTGTCCCATGAGCAATAAATCATCAGCATACAACGTGAGCAACATAACAATCTCATTCTTGGAATCGGGTGTATAGACCCCAGTCACACACGACTCGGATAATTCCCGGACTCTTAAGTTGATCATGTAATTTTTGATGCTGAGCATTCGGGGCTTGCTTCAAACCATAGAGTACCTTCACTACTTGCATACCTTCTCTTGACCATTAATCTCAAAGCCCGTTTGTTGTTTCATGAAAACTTCTTCTTTCAATTCTTCATGTAAAAACGAAGTCTTCACATCATATTGTTGTACGGACAAGCCGTGTTGAAGTGCTAAGTGTAACGCCGCATACAGTATGACAGGCGCGTATGTTTCGTATTACCTGCTAATATTGTTTGAATCCATGTACAACAAGTATTGTTTTAAACCGTATAATGTAGCCTTGCTCGTCCTTGTCTAGCGCAATTACACATTTGCTTGTAATCACTTTATGGTCTGCGCGCTTCGCCCTGCAGCGCGCAAAAGCCAAGCCATCACGTCGTCTTAATGACGACATTTCTTCTTGCATGGAAGCTAGCAAATAGTCTGGATCAGCAATCGCATGCTTATAGGTCTGTGGCACCTTGATTTTATCCACAGAAGATGTTCCTTCTGTTCCACCGATTCTGCAGCACTTGCTTAGGCACCTGTGCTTGTTTCTGCTTTCGTACCCTTATTTTTACGACACGTGGTAGGTATATTTGTACATTGTCCATGTACCTCGAGCTCAACTTTCTCTTTCTTGTAGACCACTTATCCGTGTATTTAGTCAGCTCTGCCGATGTACGTCTTTCTTTTTTAGTCCCCGTGGCCTTCCGTGTACACTTTCAACTGGAGCTCCCAGTCGATCTTATTGTCTAGTTGCTAGCAGTCCACTGTCCTTGAACTGAAGATTTTTCATACTGTACACATCTTCAAGAACGGAGGGTTCATGGGAAGTGCAGCTTCATGGTCACCAAACACGTTGTCCAACGGTACACTCATATACTCTGACTAGATCGTATAATCTTCTTTGAGCCCAATATTATCTCTTCGTTCCGTGTCAACCTCACCCACTGATATATCCATACACTTGTACCCCTTGGTGGCTGATGAATAGGCAAGTCCTTGGCATGGTCCTCAGCTTCTCCTTTCTTGACCGACAACCGTATCAAAGTATATACAAAGACTACACATCCTCACCGTTTTATCGCTCCGCAATATCATTCTCTTTTGGACTGTATTCATTCGTCGTCCCAGTCTGATCCCAAGATGATTACACCGTTAATGAACCTCCGATTTAATAAACTCCGTCCCTTGGCCAGCAAACAACGCTTGTGCCGTTTGAACTACACCAAAGCTCAATTGGTTTCGTCAAATGTCCAAAATAGAATCAGCAATGACCAAAAATTTTCGACACATTTTAATAAACTATATAAACCATCACAATAGATTTTCAAAGGGCATACACATATGTATATCTCATCAAACTCAAACAACAAATCTCTCCGATTATGACCGTCGTTGGTTCATGCCAACGGTGGCGTGGTGCAAACAATTGATGCGGGCTGTCTTGGGCTGTTCCTTATTATATTACCTGTATATTAACGTTAATACTATTAATTCATGGGTCACTCGAAATGAATGAAACGCGCCTTAAGCCTCTCGTTGCAAAGTTCGAAGTGGAATATGACGACTATGCCGAGAATTTGCGAACTGTTATCTAAACTTCGACTCACTCACTTCACTCTACAGGTATACACCGATCTTCCCAGTTGTCGACATTGCTGCAGTACCGTTAAACTTGAATTTTTAGGCTATGCAATATCTTGGAGCTCATTCCCAAAATACTTCAAGTACTTGCTAATGTTGCCGATCTTCATGTAATGTGTACGTAAGCAAGTGCTGGTACTGCTTGTCCTTGCTGCATACACAGCGCAACAACAACGTCGTGATTAGGTCATATTTTTACGTTTATCATGATAAACGCCCAGCACTGCATTGTCATCACAATGAGTGAGCATGAGTTGTTTCATCTGCCCAAAATCTCTGTTGAAGTACTGCACTTCTTGTACTTCTTGGTGTCGCTACACAAATCGCGTGTGACATTAAATATTAATGAAGTTGACGACCAAATCGTAGCCAAGGCAAATCTTTGCGTTGTATAACAGGCTTCTGAAGCATGCATGATGTCGACAGTAACAAAGCTATTCCGCTCTTAACACATTTGAATCTCTTTGTACCCGTATCGAATGAAGATTCTCGCTTAATGTTGCACCAAGGGGTCGTAGAAGTAAATCTGCATCAATTTATCAAATAAAAAATAGACTACCTTCTTGAGTGGGCAACCATCGTCCCAAAGACGATGACTGTCGTTGAGAAAGTCGCGAGCTCACTCACAGCACCTGTTCGCGGTTGTGGGCAGCGTCGTAGCCAACAAATGGGCCATCAGCCAACAAGATGAACATGTATGTTCTCCACGCCCATCTCGAGGTGGCAACCCCAGGGATCTGGTACAGATCAAGCAAAACTGTAATAGCCCACAACAACGAAACTTGTGTTATGTTCAAATGACAAAAACCTTACAAACAGGAAGTAAACACTTACAGCAACGACATCTGGAAAATCTGTCAGGTTCTTCTCAGCTCTCAACTGGAATGCATCTAGACGGATGTGAGTGGAATAAACGGACATCCACCTCGAGATATTTCTTCGTCGCCAAAAGCTCATCCAACTCGCTCAGAATCTCAAAAGCTTTTTCTTCCGCGTTCTTCGCAGCTTCTGGCGACGTGGGATAGATTTTCTAAAAAAATCTCATGCTGACTGACGCAACAAGTCCATCTTTGGCAGCTTCAATCTCACTGCGTAACTCATCTGGGTACAAGTTCACGCTACACGGGGCCAAGCCTCGGAAACCATGTTGATTACATAGTACAAACAAGCGGTGAGTGCTAGAAGTCATCGATATCTAATGCACATCCATTTTTAAATAAAATATTTAATAGGAGGTACTATTTGTACCAGGTTCGACGAATAATTTTGGTCATTGCTGATTCTATTTTGGACATTTGACGAAACCAATTGAGATTTGGTGTATTTGTTTAACCTAATGATTAGATTCTCGATATTCCACACCGCTTCCGATTTCTTGGCAATAGTAATGTCCACTTATAGCGCGAATATTTATCGACTAGTAAAGTGATTTTTTAATATTCAAAAGTATCAACATCTAAATGTTCCGTACACCAACCTATGTAATACATCAAACATAACGATCCTGTCACATGATTGACCGATATTACCTTCGGTCAACCTTCACAATAACCCGGTCTCTTTTGCTATCTCCATAATCTTTCTTGGACGAGTCATGCTTGTCCGGTCGGCTTATCCATCTTCTACCAACTCGGTCATCCTATTCTGGTCCTCTGGTGAGAACACTCGTTCGGCCATCACATATCCGATCGGTCCTCCAAGACATAATAACTCGAATCCGTCAATCGTCAGCTCCTTCAGCCACAATATAACTCGACCGGTGTTTAGAACCCTCCCAATTATTCGATCAGTGAATTATGTCGGCCAGCCATACCGATCAACCGGTCGAATCAGTCCATAAAGATCAAAGCGCCAGCATTTAACCACTATTTATCTAACAGGGCAACATCCCTGTTGGGCGACATGTTCCGACCTATAACCTTGTACCTGGAGAAACCCCGATCGATCACTTCATCACTCCGAAAACGATTGGCCCACTCTGACCAACTTACCCCACTATGATATTATCCGTTCCAGCCAGGTAACGATACTTTCCCCCATTTTTTATACATTGTTTTATCGTATACCGCTGCCGATCGCCCCATCCCTGGTCTAATCGACCTGTCTGAGGTGGATAACTGCCACTTCGATCATTCCAGGTTTTCGTTCTGCTGGCTGCCCGGCGCTTGGTGTATTCCGTTGTTGCTGCTCACTAGCTTGACGCTTAGACGCAATTGACGGCGGGACAACCTTGCACTCGTCCTACCGGGCAAAACAAGATCGCTTGTATGCAGTTTCACACACGGATTTCCTACCTACAGGCTGAGCCAGATTGACTGCTTCCGACTTGGTCAATCCTGTACGATCAGCCACCCAACAGGATTTGGCCGTCGCGACCCGGGAATAAAACTCTGGTGTACCCTGGTGGTCGGCCTGCTGGTCGTCCGTGTTCCTTACACCAAATATGATGGACCGCTAATTATCTTCAACGTCTTTGTCCCGGCCAATCGATTGGCTAACAATGACTTGTCAGGCTACTACAGCGATCTAGTACCGCTAGCATCACTGGAGCCTCTCGCGCGATTCTTGACTATCTGCACTTGCTGTTGGTCATCATCATAGAACGACAAGCCGCCTTGGCCCTCCACTGGCCGGACCCGGGCAGTATTGCTGACCTTATTAAACATGGATGACCTAGTCCGGCTTCGCTGCATCACTCCTCGCTGGCACATAGCTTCCCCGCACTGAACCTGCCCTGCACTCCTTTCGTATCTCATATGCCAATCCGATACCCCTCAGTGCTCTTTTACGTATATTGTCCGCGGCTATTATCCCGACTTTCCGAGTTGGCTCAGGGCAGCTACTCCGATTGAAAATTTTGGCCAATCAGATGGTGGGCCTATCATTCATCTAATCAATACTGGAGCCACTTCACCACATTTCCATTGCAAATTGGCGAACCAGCCGGCGTACCTGATGAGTTCTCACTTAGTAGACACTGAAAGATTCCTCAAGACTCGAGCTCCTCGCCGACGAACGATGTCATGACCATCTCCTTCCGGTAGATACTCATCCTGACTGCTGTTGGCGGCGTCAGCGTTGACATCGCCTTATTCATCATGCCGGCGGATTCGTAATTGAGGGGGAGGATCGAGTGGCGAAGATTCGAGTGGAAAATCCAAAAGTCTGAGCGACTATTAGCAGGCTGCTAAAAATGAGGCATTGTGCTACGAAAAAGTACTAAATGCCTCATATAAGCTTCGCCGGAGCACCTCATTTAACTAGGTGGATTCAAAATATGATAAGTTTTAAACTTACAATAAAATAGAAGCGTGCCCACATCGCAACACTCTTAGTGATCCGAGAGGTATTTCTACGTCTCTACGCAGGCTGTAGATCTTCTTCTCGTATCCGACGTCTGCTCTAACGTGTCAGACAACAATTAAGGTCTAGCAAACCCGTACCAAGAAAATGGTTCACTTTAACATTGCAGACTGTGCCTACATATTAACTAGTACTTTAGACAATGTGATCAATCCGTTCGTGACGCACGTTAGCGACTATCTAAACACTGAAATCACCGAGAAAGCACACCACACACCACACAAGCGGTGGTGAACCAAACGGTTCATGGCGGCTGCCGTCAAGCTTCGAAAAATTTCTCATCGGAAAATCAGATAATGGGTTTTAAAGCTAGTAAAAAACGACCTTTGCTTCAACCATATTTTCATTTGTTCGTACCGCTAAAGATCATTCATTATATTGTCTCCAAAACTGTTGTGTTTGGATCCATCCCGCAAACTTTTTGTATCCCATGGTACAGTGTGCCATTTGCATGGTATGGATCACGTTATGTTTAGTCACTCCCCCTCGTAAGGACAATTGTAGGCAATGCAGTGCAATACTTCGACCTACTTGAAGTAATTAATATTGCTTCTTCGTCAAATTAGTATTTGTACACCGACAGCTTGGCGTGGACTCGATTTCATATTGGTTTGACATTCTCTGTGAGGTCTCGTGGCTCATCTGCTGGTAATATATGAGATTCAGTATGGGCAAGGGGCTGCCTCATTTTAGAGTTGCAGAAGCCCTCAAACAGCCAGTTTGAGGTATGAGGTGAAATATCCTCATTTTTAGCACCCTGACTATTAGGGTAGGTATCTGATCTGAGAGTGGTACATACGTCCTTTCTTCCATGTACAGTCACACCTCCAAATGAGAATTCCCCTGTCTGTCACAAACCCTGTATCTGAGCCCACAAGTGTCTGCACCAATCAACACACTGCATTTCGTATGGACTAGCGAATACCCCCTTTTCCTGGGTCATTTCAGAAGTGGTGAGCACTCATCCATGAACGGTTTGTAATGTAGAGCAATCTTAACCTTCTCGGCTCGCTTGAAGAAAGAATCGATAAGCCTCGCGCCTGAAAAATGTTGCAACCTATTGAGGAATAGATGTCACGCGATCAGGTACATCCAGAAAGTTGTTTAGAAGATGACTTACGAGTTCAGACGCATTTTCGTACTCACGCTTGAGTATCCTCGTAGTATCCTTGTTATCACTACTAGTACTACTACGTCTTCTTGCCAACTCACCAGCGAGGAAGAAGGTGCGCTTCGCCGCCAGTTCTCTCTACCTCTCCGTCGTCCATTTGCTACTACAAGATTAGTTGTACTACATGTACTCATCCTAAGAAGGAGCTGACGACCAACAAGAAGAAACGAACATGCAACGAACGATGCAAGAAACAGCGGCATCTTTCTCCTCCTTCTTCTTCACCACGTCATCTTCATCATCATCGAAGAAGAAGGCTACGCCATTAAATGAAAAGAGCGAGTACAAGTTGACCTACGGTCTCATGATATGTCAGCGCGATCCTGAGACGAAAGCTGTCGTCGCCGTGGTTTCTGATTTTGTCATACCTTTGGAAGAGAAGAGAAGAACTGGACCCACACAACAACATGCGAAGTGGAAGAAGATGAAAGCGAGCAGCAGTGGAAGAGGAGGAGGAGGAGGAAAAAAGCTATTACAACCGTGAACTACTTCCACATCCCGTTTTTTTGTCGGATAACTACAAGAGACATCTCAAAAGCCAGCATCCCCGTCGATGGGCTACGTATTCGTCCCTCTCAAGGGAAGAGAAGAAAGACAATTTTGAACAAAATACGGCACCTTTCAAAGAGACTCTACCTTTTCATTTGGGGCCGCTGGAGATACCCCTTACGCTTTTGCCTATCAAGAAGAAAATTGTGGACGCCATCATCGGTGAGATGCTATTTGACGACGAAGATGATGAGGATTCCGAGGATGAGGAAGGAAATGGCAATGATAACGGCGGTAGTGGTAGCAACCAGGAAGATGATACCACCTACTTCGCAAAAGGGAGTAGTAGCGATGAAAGACAAGACTCTAATGCGGAGGAGGTAAGAAGAAAGAGGAACAGGACCCAATCAAAAAGCCGCCATCCACTGCTAAAGTGCGAGCACCGCAGCTTTTCAAGGAATGGGAGGAAGTACAGCGGCTGAGTAATCACAAGAAGCAGCGGCTAGAGACGGAAGAAGCCGAGTATTGTCAAGAAGAAGACAAGCGCAATAATTTCTACTACGTAACGATCAGAAAACGTCCTGCAGTACAACCTCGTTCTAGACTACGTGGTTTTGGGAGTTTCCTTTAGGCAAGCAGCTCGCATTTTCCAGCGTACATAGGAAAGAACCGGACTGGCAACTGTAGAAAATCTATACAAAGCGAAAGTGGCTCGACTCACGCGGGTTGTTGTGGGTCAAAACCTTACGATACTATACGGATTCGGTTTGGGCATTTGCACTAGCGCCTGACTCGTCAACGCATTTAAGCACATCTTATTTGGACGTCAGACTTAGGTTTCACATCAAAGGCAAATTATACGACTTCCATCTCCTTGCCATTCCTTTGTTCGAGAAGCATACCGGCGAGGAAATGTTTAGGGTCCTTCAGAAGATGTTAGAAGTCGTTTGTCCACAATGGAAGGAGAGGTTAATTGGTGTTGCAGCGGATGGAGCCAGAACCATGACAGGAGGCATGCGCGGTACCTTCAGCGAATAGAGAGGGTCGCTCCACCAGACTTTATTCGCGTTTAATGTGGCACACATCAACTTGATCTTGTGATGCAAGACCACTTCAAGGAGCTTCTATATAGTGAATTCTATACCACACTTTCATTGCTTATTGCATATCTACGGCGCCAGCAGACGCTGGTGATGCGGATGAAGAAGATGTGCCCAACAGTCAGTGTCACCCGCTGGCTATCGATGGGAAGAGTGGTCAAGTGGTTCTGCATCAATCTCCGTCGGGTCCTCAAGTATCTTAACAAGAAGAAGCCATCCTGTATGCCGAAGCCGATGTGATGGATTGTCATGCACGGAGTGAGCTTGTTCATGACCCGTGTGGGTGTTGTCTTTAAGCGGATTTAAGAGATGACAACTCTTGTCTCGGAACAGGCGGACGAGCTTCAGGGATTGATGACGACGATCTGCGAGCTGGGAAGAGTCCAAGGTCCTTTCGTCTCTCCCATGCGAGATTATGGAGGAACCGCGGATGCGACGGTTTCCTATGACAAGTTTGTTATCCCAATTCTATCTGTACGCGGACTCTTGGAGGACCAGACAATGTATATGGTTGAGACGATTGAGGAGCTCGACGAAACCAATCCTGAAGACCTGTCAAAGGCACCCAGGTCAATTGCAAGAGCCCTCGTCGTCGCAGCTAACAACATCGGTGAGATTGTAGCGGAAAGGAACTGTTCTAACGTGCAGCGACGGGAACCTTGCCGCCTGTTCTCCCCCCACCAACTTGTCAAAGTTCGAGGAATAGATTTTAGCGATATTGTCAAGCAATACAAGCGTCATCTTTCGGCAGTCAGGCCATAGACATATCAACCGTATTGAAACGGAGTTCCAGAGCCTCAATGTAGCTTACAAGTCGGAGAAGGAATTGAAGCAAGCTCTGGACCGGATGATAACGGTGGTGCCAACTGGAAAGACAAGAACCATGGCCAGAGGAAGACTTGACAAGAACTACTAGAAGCCACGATGGACGAGTTCTAGCTGCTGCTAGTGGGGTGAAAAAAATGTCCAGTTTGTCTTTCACGGAGAGTTTGAGAGTTTGCGACCTGAATGCCAGGTTCCCTTGTCTGTGTGTGTTTGCTGGAGGACTGGCCAGCATATTACCTGGCATTTCAACCGTAGAGTCTGACTTCTCAAACATCAAATGGGAGAAAGATGATAACCGCACTTCGCTAATGGATTTTTCTCTGGAGGGTATCCTTCAAGCAAAGCAGAGAGACGCTTTAGACAAACTAGACCCCCTGCTGATGCAGAAGCAGCAGCAGCTGTATTACTTGTTCAAGATAACATCATCATATCATCATCATCTTGTCTACAATTCTTATTGGTGTCTTCCGGCCGTTACTTACTCAGTAACAATATTAGGAGATCGAACTGAACGAATCCTGAAGTCACGGGGCTTGAAAGGAAGTGAAATTCTTAAACCTCGAGAATTCTTGAATTGGTCCCGGCCGGCTGATGAATGTTTTACTACAGAATGAGGAGCTTTGAAAGAAAGCACCAAGCATTTCCATGCTAAAGTACCCTATTGCAGTATTACCCGGCTTCGACGGTGTCATGTACACATAATACACGACGATATCGGTTGACGTCTTTCGATCGATATGAGCCGGTGTAAGATTCGCTTTGTTGCGTTTAATGTGTCCACTTTTACGACTTGTTAAGTACCACACTACAGGCACATGTTACGGTAAAGGATAGTCAAGGGTATACTCACGTGGGAGCCGTCAACAAGATCACTTGTTGTGCAATGATAATGATACAGCGTTTTTTACGATACTATCGCTTTCCAGATGTATAGGTGTTGCCATAAATTAATTTCCAGACGCTATTCCAAGCATTG
>MIQA02000493.1:0-36554 GCA_001887855.2 Sclerospora graminicola | reverse complement strand
CAGGGGCATCAGATAGACCATCAACTTCTGAGGCGATTCACCATTCTATAGTCGATACAAAGTCGAATATCGACCCCGTTCTTTTTCATCACAATCACAATCGGTGACGCCCACTGCGATGTTGATGGTCGGATGATCTTTGTACTCAGCAAACCCTTAATCAAATCGGATAACTTTTCCCAGTATTGAGGTGCAACTTTACGACAACGCTGAGCGATCGGCTTCGCATTTCCCACGTCTATATCACAAACGGCTCCGAATGTGGCCGGGGGTAGGGCGTTACCTTTCCCCATTAGTAAGTGGCGCCTTTTCCAGATGATCTTCTTTAACTGATCGATCAGCTCGGGGGTGTTCACTTCGGGATCACCGACCTGTAGATCTTCCATGGTGACTTCTGGCATGTTGGGCGATACTTCCGGTAAAACGGCCATCTGCCTCTCGATACCTTCGATGTACTGATCACCACCTTCATGTATTCACACTTGTTCGTCTACCTGATCTGCCTGTCGTCTTGAGTCGCTCCTTGTAAGTCACGCGACTGATGGTCTACTCTCGGCAAAGTGACGCGCCATCGTGATCTTGGCTTCCAGTTTGAGGTGCGTCAAACCACAAACGAGCGTCTGATCAATAGCTGGAAGCCGTGGGAACGTCTTCATGCTTCGTATTGGATAGCAGAGACAGTCACAGCGACACAAGGCTAATAAGACATCCAGATAGTGAACCTTGCGGGTTGCGTTCATGTCGAATGAGGTTATGCGCTGGTGGAGCATGTGGTTAAATTTTTTAAATTTATAAAATTTTGTTTAATTTGATTAATTTTTGAAATGATTTAAAATTATTCTTAAAAATAAATGAATAGAAAAATAGGTGGTGGTTCATTAACAGCTTTACCTATTATTGAAACACAAGCTGGGGATGTTTCTGCATATATCCCAACTAATGTTATTTCAATTACAAATATGCTTTTAGCTAACATTGATTTTCCAAAATGAAAAGGTGAAGCTCCAATTTTATGTAGAGTAAACATGAGGTTCGAGGTGCCATCGTCATGGACGTAGGCATGACGATGCACTGTCACTTCCGAGAGGGTATCAGCTGTCCCACCGTCTCCCCAGATAGCCGCATGAAGTTGAGTTGGTGCTGACACGTCGTGAGAGGCATCTACTGCACAATGAACCGCCCCGGGAAGATGAAAAGCCTTGCACTTTAACGACCGATGAAAGGTTGTCTAATTAGGTACTTTGCAGTCTTTAAGCCTGACACCCAACGCGCTCGAAAGCCTTGGCGGACCATCAACTCATCCATCAAGCGACCACACCGTGCGTACACTTTAAACAACGAGTGCGTACGTGTAAGGACATAGCCAGCAAGCATCCCATAAGGAAGTTCGCCGTAACAGACCAGGCAAGTCACTTCATAGGCGGTGTCGTCTTGAGTCGCTCCTTGTAAGTCACGCGACTGATGGTCTACTTCGGGTTCACTTTCCTCCGTAATGACTTCGGCAGATTCACCCTCCTTTTCCTTCTCATGATCGTTCTTGAGCTCCTCACAGTCATTTCCGCTTTCTGGGTCCGTTGTTTTCGGTGAGCCGGGCCTAATAATACTCAATATTTGTGGACCTTCTTTGACTCGGCTTTCCCCTGTCGTTTCGATCAGTGGTCTCCTGATCAGCAGCTTGGTCGGCGTAGAATATTCCGGCTTCTCGACCATAGGTGAGGTATCTTCATCCGCTAAGTCTTCGTCACTGATCAGGTCCGTGGTGGCCTGATAAGCCAGATTCTGCCATTTAATGTATCTTCGTGATCCCACTGAGACATAACCGATCTGTCGAGGTACTTTCCCTTCAGGTAACCACATCCCTAAGATCATGTCTTCTTGGACGATCAGCGGCTGATCGGATATATTCGTGACCCTGATGTAACTTGATCTGCCGATACCTTTAACGAACGTTGGTACCCATCGTTCACCACGGGTTAGCCACAATTTCTGTTGCCGATCACTCGGCCGAATCATGACATCGACTGATCGGGACACCCCGATGTTCTCATACTGACCCATTTTTAACATCCGTACATGAGTACCATACAAAGGTCGTCGGCCGGATAACTGAATCTGCACTTCATCCGGCAGAGTCAGGGTTCCATGAGACAGGTCAAGTCGTATACCGGCTGGTACCATAAAATCCATCCCCAGTATCGCGTCTTGACCGGCTAACCGGCCAACCCAAGCATTAAAATAGTAGACCAGGGATCCTGCCAGGGTGATCTTCACACGTGATCGTCCTTCCGTCATATATGAACTTTCGCCGATCCCAACACATTCTTGCCTCTGGGTACTGTCTATACGACATCCCACCTTACGAGCAAAGGCGGAGTCGATGATCGAGACTTCTGCCCCAGAGTCAAATAGAATAGTGGCTTTTTCATTGTTGATCTTTCCATTAGCTTTTGCCTGTTTAAACCACTTGTCGGGAGAGTGATACTTCCAGTATCCTCGGGATTCACCGGGCAGTAGATCCAACTCCATGATCACGTCCGATCGGGAATATTCATCCACTCTGAGACTGTAGATCGGACACCGATCGATGCAATTTGAATTAGAACATGTATTGTCGGTTATCTTCTTTTCCTCAAACTTATCTCCGCTACCGACATATGCATAAATGCAGAACGTAGATCGCTCGGCTCGAACCAGATTCCAACCTGGCGAGCGATCTAGTTTAACATCTTCTCAACATCTGGTGGAAGCATACCAGCATGTTTAGTCGGCACATACCACTTGCGCATCAGATTAAAAAAATCTTCAATAGGGCAGGCACCGGCGTCATGAAGCTTCCCACAAGTCTTGCATACGAAAAAACAATGATCAGAAGGGTGACCTTTACGATCACATTTTCCACACGTAATTCTTTTCCAACAATCACGATCTCCATGTTTGGTCGACCCACAATGCACACATTTCTTACGAGATCGGTCCTGATCAGGTTGAATACCACCAGGTTTCCGTCCATCCATGCCATTAGCCGATGA
Organism: Sclerospora graminicola; assembly: GCA_001887855.2. NCBI lineage: Eukaryota > Oomycota > Peronosporomycetes > Peronosporales > Peronosporaceae > Sclerospora > Sclerospora graminicola. The sequence continues at coordinate 33,525 of MIQA02000493.1, read as the reverse complement.
TCTCGGGCGATACACTGGTTCCGTCGTAAAGATATGACGATACTGTTCCTCGTCCGAGCTCAGACTTGACTGACCACTTTCCTCTTCCGAACCTGAACTGTCTGATTCCTTCGTGATCATCCGAATTGCTCTGGCTGGTCGTGCTGCCGGTATCTTTCCCTGATCAGGGTGTGGCTTTGACCGGTACCGGTTCAATCCTACCTCGACCTTGGGCTGTCGACGTTTGGCCCGCTGCAGCGTCCTCAGAGTCAGTTCCAGTTGCTCTGAGTCCTTTATACGTAGCAGGGTTAGCTGATCACGATTATCCAAAGTACCAATGAAGTGTTCGACATGCTCGCGAGCTATATCCGGGTGTCGTGGGTCCTTGATCGGCATTTTCGCGCGTAGACCAGCAACATTCAACCGATGTAAGTACTCGATCGGCGTCTCGTCGGATCTTTTCTTCATGTGGTAGTACTGTCTAGCGACAGACACCCCCGAGTTGCAATACTGTTCTTCAAACTCTTCACACAAACGAGGCCACTTCAAACGCACTTCTCGACTCAGCTGTTTAAGCCAGTTCTTGGCCGGACCTTTCATTAGATCAGCGAAGATCAGACATCTTTCACCTTCCGGTGTCTTGTCTCTCAAAAAGGCTGATTTAGTCCGACTCAACCAAGCTCTGGCCTGATCATCATCCATATCCTTGCCGGTAAAATCTTTCAATTCCGAGATCGCAGACATTCGCACTCGGGTGATCGTTCCGGAATCACTGTCAAATGCCTGCGCGGAGGCCATATTCGCCCTACGAGGCATCTCAATGTCCAGATCATCCGGATCGAAATGCTGACTGATCTCTCCTTCTGACTCCATGTCCACATCACTACGTGGGGGTGATCTGTGAAATCGATCTTGGTGACCGACCTGGCATATCGATCGAACAATTCCGGCTGATCGGACTGATTCCATATCCACGTCCACGGGTTTCTTGACCGGTTTCTCAGCGGATTGATTCATGTTTGATGCTGATCGCCATGGTTGTCCTTGCCCAGGTGTGTACTGAGGTAATCCATATTGTTCACTCGCAAATCGGTTCATCATAGTCGCGAACATGGTTCTCATTTGCTCTGGGACCTCCGGCATGTTGGTAGGGTCACTGCTGGGAGTCGGATTGTTCTGTGGAACTTCTTGAGCATCTTCAAAACTATCGTCCGATCCGACTCGACCAGGTTCAGGCTTCCTTTTCCTGTTCTGCGACTCGATCTTGGGGTCGATCTGCTTGATCCCTTTCGGGCCCAACGTCATACGTGTTATCCCAACCGAGGAGTCGGTGGAGGCCGCTCCAGATTGTGATGACGATTGATATATCGACTCAATATCCATAGGATATTCAACCAACTGTGATCGGTGTGAAGGATCCGCGATCGGCGACTGGACCACGGGGTTCGCCCCTAGTAACGAGGCAAGGTGATCATACAGAGTTGTCATAGCTTCTCTGATCGTTTCTTGGTCCAGATCGAACAGCATATTCGCATCGAAAGCACCAGTAGTGAAGCCAACTTCGTCGATCTGCGCCAAGAGGTTCCTGATCAGATCAAGTTGACTGCCTGTGATAACCGGCCTGGTCGCCCGACCTTCAAGCTTCCCGATGATCTTGGGTTTAATGATCTTCATCACTCGGTTGGTAGCCAGGAACTTGTGAAACTCTCGAAGATAGAACAGTCGTTCCACATCTTGGACAGTGGTCTTCTCGGCTGGTTCGATCTTCTCTTCGTCTTCCTCGAAGATCTTCGGTTTAGGTTTCACATATTTTTTAGGTGGATCACAATGATCCGCCCCCATGTTTTTTCTGTCTTTTTCCATTTTCTTCTTATGCATAGGATCAAGGTTAACACCTCGATCCTTTCCTGGGTTATAGTCAACTTTACTATAACCCAGATCGGCCCCGATCGGGGCCATGTGGGGAGTTGTTTCATCTTTAATTTCGACCTGGCACTCCACCAGACCAGGTCGATCATCGCTTCCTTTAGATATGGACAGCATCGGAGGCGATACGCCTTCCTCCAATACACCCGAAAAAGTTTCCTCCACTTTGATTTTCACATCTTTTTCATCATCAAAGAAATCACGGTGATATCCTGAGTCACCAAGTGATCCGGGCACGCGCACCATTGTGGTGGAGCCGATTTCCAAATCCATGACCGAAGTCTTGGGCGGAATCCGGATACCCACTGGCCCGGACGACCAACTATCGGAGGGGGTACTCCGTTGATCCTGATCAGCATCAGAATCAGATGAATCACCATTATGGTGACTGATCTGATCCTCCCGGTCATCTGGCCGGTCGTCATGCGCGTCAGGATCTATGTTCAACTTCATCTCACCTTGTGTACCCGTTGATCGGGGGTGGTTACACTCACTCAGGTGGACTCGGTGACGAAAACGATGATCTTGATCAGGTCGGAGGGGATGACCTTCTCGAGACGGGGGTGTCCTCGGGTGGAAATCTTCACCGGAGAACGGGTTGGGGTCGATACTTAATCAGTATCTAGGCACTGATCGGGAAAGTTCGTCTGATCAGGCCAGCCAATGAGAGAGAGATAATAAGAAACCAAGAAAACGCGATCAAACCACGATCTTCCACAGTAATCCACAAACGTTATCTCCACAAAACATTTTCCAATATTATTGACGTGTTCCAAACACGTGTGCGTTGAGGGTGAGGTTCGATCACCTAAACAAACCCGTCGGGGGTCTTCCGGTAAGCCAAAATGCGTCTAAGCGCGTCTTAACCGGGAATTAGTTGAGCAAGAGGGGACTAATCAACCCTGTGCTCCCAATGACCGCAACACGTGGCGGAGCGACTCTTTGCTTAGGGGGGAAATCAAAACCTGTTATTATATATGCAATGTCCTATACCTAGTGTACCATACATCAACTCATGCCTGATTTATACTTCGAACCTATTCACTTCGTCGCACGGTTGCATAGCACCACCTTGCCCATCCTAGCTGCACCTTCAAGCTGATCTGTACCACTTCTGCCCTGATCACGACCCGACTCCTATAAAGATCTTCAACCCATCCCGATCTTCGATAAACGACTTTGAAACCACTTGAGATCTGCCCTTCTGACACTTGTCCACTTCGTATCCAGCCCGACTTAACCGAGAACTCCCCTTGCCTTCGCGTTTGAACGCCGGTTTGAGGTTGATCAGCCCCGATCACGATCGGCATAGCAATCAGCTGAGTGATCAGGCAGTGATCAGGGCGATCCGCCCTTGATCACCTCGGGAACTCTCTGGGTCACCAACACAACGACTTTATTCATCTGCTCAGCCATACTTCCGACCTTCATACCCTGTCGGGCAACCATATAACACCGATCTCGGCTGATCGGGCCTGATCAGGCCTTGTCACGTCATCCTCGGACAAGCCCATCGGTCATCATCACTCACACAACTCGCCATTCCACATGCCCCACTTCATTCCCCATCTGATCTTCATTTCTTGGGCATAATCGGCCGATCGGGCCGAAACTTCGTGTCATGATCAACTTCAACGACTACATCGTTCATAGATCGGCTATATGGCTATCCCTGACACGTCATGTCAACAGTTGCTCACCTCGTTTTACATCCACGGGAACTCCACTTAGTAATTGTGATAACGATCATGATCGTGATCTCCATCGTTCCATCAGTGTCTGGGACTGGGCGTAATGACAGTACTTGGCTGATTTCTTCACATCGTGAATACCCGTTGTCCGCCACCTTTTCATCGTAACTGTGATCGGCCTTTCCCACCCATCAACCGTCTTATGTTGATGGGTGTTCCATCGTCACCAATCAACGGCCATGTGTGGTCCACTTCATTCTCAACATTTTCTGATCGCTTTACCACAGCCGCCCCTGAGACTAACTGCAGCCGCGCAACGACTGCAGTTCGACTCATTCACTTCCAAATTTCCTCTTTGGCGATCACCATGGCTGACTCGAGCCGATCTTCCCTTCCTCCTTCGTCATCTTCGGCTGCCCGTCCGATCACTGCCTCGCCTTCCGCTTCCAGTTCGACTGATCCCGCGACCGCCCCGATCGCGACTTCGGCACCGATCACGACCAGTCTCATCCGTCCTACGACGACCATGACTTCATATCGCCCGCCTTGGAATCTTCCCGCTCGGCCTTCTTCAGATCGCCCCGTCCGTTACTTGGAACAGCTCGCTCGTCTAGTGGATGGATCGGGTCCACTCACGTTGGGGTCCATGGAAGCTTGCCGACTACGGTCGGAACTCCGAAGTGCAATTCCCGAGTTGGTTTCTCTATATGATACCAATCGGGCACTTAACGCTGAGTTATCCGACCGTCGGATCGTCGCCAATACCTTGGAACATGATTCTGCTGATCTGGCTAACCAGCTGTCGACTCTTCGGCTAGATCGCGACCGACTTGATCGCTTTACCACAGCTTAGTTGCCGTGAAGAGTTCAAGGAACTCTAGCAGGGCAAGCTGGGCATATATGCGTACGCTCCGAAAATACAATATTTGTTATCAAATATTGTATACGATTCAGTGCCCCCTTCCATGCATGCCACTGGCTATATGAAGGGGCTGAATGACGGTCCCATCAAGCAGATTCTTTTTCGGAACCCACCAAAGACTCTAAGGGATGCTATAGACCAAAGCATCCGAGAAGAATTTAGCATGCGATCCGCACCATCGCATGCTCGAGTCAGTCGAAGGTCTCAACAACCTTTCGACTTTAACATACCGCCGCTGCAGCATGTTAATCATTCTTCGAACAGACGAAGTTCACACTTCGTCCCACGACACCAAAACCCGTGCCAGAGCACGGGCGGAAGAGATCCAGAACCAATGGACCTATCGGTTGCACTTGCCTCGACCCCGAGGCAACCGAAGAACAAAGAAATTTCTTCGCTGCAATCGTTGCCCGAAGATAAGCCATTATGCCCACGAGTGTATGGCGCCGCGGCCAGCGTCACGCAGTCAGCGGACTGGACAGTCCGCTGGTCGGCGACATCAACAGGGGCATCCCTCTGTTGATGCAAAAAACGGAAACAACCAGTAGGGGCGGGCGCCCTACTGGACGGGTTATCTCACATGCCAACATCGGGCATGTGAGGATAATAGCCCCAGACGGGAATATGTCCTATCAACACGTGCAGGGTGAAGGGAAACCTCTCAACACCCTGGAGGTTAAGCCGCATGGAAACAATGTCCCCATGCGCGCTCTGTTTGACACAGTAGCGTCAAACAATTTCGTTAGAACTGAGGTTCTAACGTCGTTGAATTTCGTGGAGATTGAATCTCAATGAAGCATGTTGTCAGTCCGGTTAGCAACAGGTGGAACCGTGACTATACCAAAGCGTGTAATTCGCACACGCTTCGTCCTGACGAACTGTCGTTCGAGGACGAATACATCTTCCTCGATCTAGACGACAAGTTCGAGGTTATCTTGGGCATCCCTTGGATGTCCAAGCATAAACCAACGGTCGACTGGGTAAATCTGTTGATCGACTGCGGTGGACTCACAGGATCTGATCACCCTGTGATTAATTTGGCTGTATCTAACGATACAACCGCAGCTTCAGACCGTCAGGTGGGTAGCGAATCCGCCACCAGGTCTGATCCGACACTATCAGCGGAAAGTACACCCGCTGATAAGAGTCCAGTGGGACTTGGACACGCAACAGAAGAGTCGTTGCGTGTTCGAGACGTGTGCAACAAGGGTGACAAACACCCCCGTGTTGAAGTTACTACGACCGATAACGGTCGTGGTATAGAGAATTTACCCACGGTGGGAAACACCCACCGTGAAAACAATGAAACCGACGCGGGTTTAAGTAACTTCCGTGTCGAGAATGAAGAACTCACGACTGAGAGCAGTCGTGAGTGCACGAACACCATGGTAGACAGTGGTCACCATGTAGGGGATGCCTTGTGCACGAGTGATCGTCACCGTGCAACAGATCAGGCAACAGATCAGACGAGTGCGTCTGATCTTGCCGTTGTGTCCGTCGAAACGATCAACGTCTTGACGCAGACAGAGACCGGATTAGCTACCCAGTATCTAACACTTGACAACCCTCCGAACTTAAGCTCAGAGATAATGGTCCTTCCAGCTTTGAGCTGGAAGAAGTTCGTAAAGAACTTTGGCAATGATCAGATCGATCAGATCTGCGTCATTGTCGCAATAAACCATGTTGTGGATAACCGTGAACGAATATCCACTTTACAATTAGAAGGCATAGGGAACGAACCCGTTCCCAATGAAAGACCAAATTTTAGCGCTTTGAAGCGCAGAGCTGGGAAGCGCTTAAGGCGACTTCCCCGTACTACGAGGTATTTTTGGAACACGCTGACGTATTCCCAGAAGAAGTACATTGTGAGCTCCCTAAAGATAAGGGAGCTAGGCACGAAGTACTGTGTCACGCGGCAATGGCCAATGCCGCGTGACCAAGTCAAAGCGATCGACGAGTTCTTCGAAACTCGTCGTAACGCGCCCATGTGCGAGAGTCTACCTCACCGCACTCCAGTCCCACCTTTTGCGTAAAAAATCCACAGGTGGGTGGGGAATCGTTCATGCTTTCAATAAGCTGAACGCTGCCACGGTACCGGCGCAGACGCCGATACCGCGGAAAGATATCCCCATAGATGGCATGAGCGGGAGCACCGTGTTCAGTGCTCTCGATTTAAGAGATGGTTTCTACCAAATCCTTATGTTATCCCTCTCACGGCAGTAAGCAACCCAAGCGGTATTCTTTGGGAGTGGCTTGTAATGCTGCAGGGGCTTCGAAATTCCCCTGCCACCTTCAATAGATACGTCACGCATCTATTGCGCCCGGTGCGAGAATTCGCACCGAGCTACTTCGACGACGTGTTCATCCACAGTAAGGATGAACATGACAAAACTGATGTAGATGTTCACAAAGAACATCTATGTCAGGTGTTAGAGCTTATGCATAAGCACAAGCTCTATGCAAACTTGAAGAAAGTGCACCTTTGGTGCACCTGCGATACCCGTTCTTGGCTGCTTTGTCGGCAAGAACGGGGTGCGCTCTGATCCGGAAAAGATCAGGGTGATCGTTGAATGGCCTACGCCAAAGAACGTCAAGGAACTTCGAAAGTTCATTGGGTCGGCGACATACTTGCACAAATATTCGTGCAACTATGCCGGTCTTATTCGACCACTTCCTCAGTTACTGAAGAAAGATGTCGAATGGCACTGGGATGCCCAGTGCCAAGATTCATTTGATGCAGTCAAGCGTAGCTTGACTGAAGCGCCCGTCTTGGCAAAAGCCGATAACGAGCGAACGTTTCACGTCTTTTGAGACGCGAGCAATTTCGCAACCGGCTGTCCCTTGAGCAGCGCGATCACGATGATCGTGATCGCGTAATCTTTTACCAATCCCGCCAGTTGCGCCCAGCCGAGCGCAACTATCCAGTGCATGAAAAGGAACTCCTTGTCATGAAGTATGCACTGGCAAATTTTTGGATCTATTTCTTAGGAGATAGACCGTTTGTGGTTTACACGGACCATGCGTCGTTACGCACGGCCGTGAATTCACCACACATCTCTCAAAGAATGGCACGTTGGCTGTCATTCTTTGCCGAATACAACTTCACGGTTGAATACAAACCGGGAAAGTTGAATGTGATAGCGGATGCGCTATCACGACGCCCCGATTACGTGACGAAACCGTCTGTAACGGAGGCAACCAATGCGAACGCAATACGGTGCACTGCTCTGTCGTCGTCACTCGTACGACAGGTACGTCTAGCGTACGAAACAGACGAGGAAACTCGTCTGCTGATTGATTACCTAAGTGATCTATCTGATCGGAAGCGCAAGGAACTTCCAGAGTTCCTTCGCGCTTGCGTGCATCGTTACCGATTGCACGATGGTCTGTTGCTTTATAGCACAGACCAACAAAATGTTAGTCGCATCGTCGTTCCAAACGACGATGATCTCAAACATCAAATTTTGTTTGAGTACCATGATGCACCGATTTCGGGGCATCAAGGTCGAGAGAAGACGTATGATTCTCTCGCACGCGATTTCTACTGGCGTAACCAGTATAAATGGGTACGCAAGTACGTACGCGCTTGCGAGATATGCCAGTGCGTCAAGCCTGCGCACTCTGCGCAGGCTCCCCTCCAATCTCTGCCGGTTCCGACAGAGTGTTGGAAGTCCATTTCCATGGACTTTATCTTTGGTCTTCCGGCTGATCACAGCCGGAAAACAGGAATAGTGGTCTTTGTAGACCGCTTCAGCAAGATGGTTCATCTTGCTGCAGTGTCAGCGAATGTCACCGCTGCGCAAACGGCGCGGATATTCGTTGACACGGTATTCCGTTTACACGGAATGCCGGAAAACATAATCTCGGATTAAGATCCGAGATTCACAGGACGCTTCTGGCAAGAAACGTTCTCGTTATTAGACGCGAAGTTGAAGATGGTAACTGCGGACCATCCGGAAACGGATGGGCAAACTGAACGCGTTAACCGTGTTCTAGGAGACATGACGCGCATGCCTTCGACCAGTGGAGTGACTTTTTGCCACTCACTGAGTTTGCGATAAATAACTCGGTGCATGCTTCCACAAAGCATACACCGTTCTATGTGAATGCCATGAGGCATCCACGAACCCCAGCTTTACTTGGCGGTACGCCAAATCTAAGTGGGGGGGCGCTCAAATTTTAAGCGAGTCGATGCGCAAGTTGCAACTGCAACTTGCGAAGAACCTAACGAGTCTGTTACTGTTGACACAGTAGAAATTCAAGTAGCTTCAGTTGATACTGAAGCTGGCTACGAAGAATATGTGTCTGCAGCAATGGCGGCAGACAAAGAAGACAGTCTATCTACTGCTAATAAAGCAGTAGATGAATTCGTATTACAGGTTGACGCTGTAATACGATATGTTAAAGACGCACTTACATCTTATACTAGAGTCGCTGCATTTTAACACGCACGTGACACAATTGCCACGACGTGATGGTCATCGATACGAAGCTTCACGCTTTGGAAGGCGTTTAGGCTTTGCGTAAAAAAAAATCTGCGATGCACCGGTTCGAAGAATACCACGCCACGGTTTAGCCATCACGAAACTGTGACAACAGGTATTTCTATTATATATGACCGATGGAACGTCGAATCGCGGTGATTGACTTTAGAAATAAGTGCACACACAGATTTAAGGAATGGGCACTCTGAAATGATAATTGACCTTTTCGTGCAGATATTCTAGCCTAATTAAGAGGCCACATGAGAGTCCGCACAAGCAAGTGGCGGTTTGTAGCAGTCTGGGATGTACTTGAGCTGAAACGAGTTGAATGCGAATTTGGTTTTGCCCGTATTTGCCAAGACATTCACACGTCGAACACCTCGTTCCCTCATGGCATTACAGAGGTGCACCCCTTGTTTCACTTGAAAGTGCTCAACGAGCAATCGAGATGTCTCCAGAGTCACTGACATTGCCGTGCGGTCTTTTCCACTCTTGCAACACGTCGTGCGGCCAGCACCCAGACGCCGACAAATGTCGCTCGACGTGATAAGAATGTTCACAAATTTCTTTTGCACATTTTCGGTACGGACATTAAGACGACCAGTGAGTGCTTCAATGTCGGATTGAAGCTCAGCAAGCTCAGCCAGATCTGCTTCGCGCTTCTTTGCATCACCCCCGCTTGTCATCACTTGTGTCTGATAGACTCGGAAATACCGCTGCAGCATCTGCACACTCTCAAAATTCAGTTCATCTTGTAGACTTGTGTTTAAACAGTGATTCGCTACGGATTGCATCTCATTAATGCCTTGAGTAAACATCACCCCATGTAACTTGATGGCATGCCCTTGTTGCAGCACGACCGGGAGCTTGGCAAACACTACAGGAGGAACAGCAAACGCAGCAACGACATGATCGCCCGTCGGTGTGCTCGTCACACTGACGCATTTCGATATTTCCATGTGGGGATTTGTTTCACCCGACTGGACAAGTTGGAAACTCACCACATTATTTAGCCACCGAACACCTTCCGACATATCTTCGAGCATTCCCTTTTCAGCACCGACAGTGCTCAGCAACGATTCAATGCTGAGCAGAAAACCCGTTGAGCAGGATAACAATAAGCGTTGACGATGCTGTCCACCACGAGTTGCTGCTAGGCCCACGGCGTTAAGAAACGAAGCACCAGCAATAGCTAGCACCTGCGAACGCACAATGTCTTCTCTCATTTCTATGCGCTCGCGTAGACGCGGATCTGGTGGATTCTGGGCCACCAATTGCTGTCGAAGTCGACGCAATCCACCGTCTTTAAAGCCCATTACATGAGCTGAAGCACAGCCATGCGTCACAACAGAGTAAACATACTCGACAGCCGGTGACGCCGTCTCAGTGTCGCTATCATCAGATGCTGATGCATCGTCTATCATTGTGGATGTTAAACTACTTCTTCGAGTCTGATCAACACCACCGGCAAGATTCACGCGTCTTCCACGCACAAGATGACAGTTTAGATTCGTAGCCATGAATGCTGTCGCTTTGTCTTTTTTCATGCTGCTTCGCTTCAAACACCCTGTAATTCCTTGTTCACGGCCGTCTTCAAGCGTAGCCGACATGGTCTCATATCGCTTCAACTTTTCTTGGTAGGAGGCATGGAGACGCATATAATGAGCCATTTCAAGCTCCACGTCACGCATTCGAATTTCCACCTCTTGCACGCGAGAGGTCGATGAGCTTGAGCTTGTCATCGCCTCGACGTGCTGCCTCATATCACGAATTACCTGCTTTGCCTCATCAATACGAATGACATTTCGTCGCTGGAGATACTTTAGAAACGCAACGGTCATCGATACGGAGACGTACGACGCCGAGAGTTCCTCTGAAACAAGAACATGCTTTGCTGTCGTCGAGTTGATCTGACCACGTAGCATTTCGCTATAGCTTAAACCACCTCGCAAACTTAAAGTCGAGCTGGCCATAAGATCTCCGGACTTGCGCGTCTCAATAGCTTGTGTGTCCAGGAGGAAATGGTGCTTTGCATAAGTATATGCGTGACTTACATTAACACTGTGACTAGGTGGGATAAACCGATCCACGACGAGGTAGAATAACTCGTTGGACGTACCATATCGATGGCATTCCAGTAGCATCGACGATTCCCGCGAAAAGAGAACGTCCAGCGCTGAAACTCGCACAAACCCCAGCGACTTTTGACTCTCCAATGACTCTGACGCAGCATTCACAACCGAGAAGATTTCAAACTGGAGCATTGAACGTGCTGTGCGTGGTACGGAGAGCAAAGCATTGAAGTCCCGAGCGTAAAAGTCACCACCACATGATCGAAAAGAGAGCGAACTCCGCACCTCTGTGCGTGAAATCTCCTCAGGCCGTTGTCCCTGACGAATACTGAACAAAACCACCAACATTTGCGGAATATTTTGCGTCTCCTTGCTCCCAACAGATACGGCCAACTCGACACTGGGCGCTGGTTTAAAGCCTGGTAAACTTAAGCTTGGTGAGCGTAGGAAGTCCGAAGACGCTTCCGCTGAATGTCGATCATTTGTCGAATCAAACGACGAATATAACATTGACAGCCCATTGTCGTCGTACGCATCATCAGCAATGGAAAACGAGGACGAATGAGTGAGGATCGAGCCGGCACTAGACGAGCGATAGAGGCGTGGCTTTGTCTTTGATGCGTCTAAGCAGGCTGAAGCAGTACTAGTGACATGAGAGTTTCGATGCTGTTGGAACTGTTGTGGCAGCTGCATTCGTTTTTCCTCGTTCTTTCGGTTCGATCTGGAATCGTTAGCAGCTTGTTGAATCACCGTCGTGTCAGTTGAGTAACGTTTCATCGCATTCATGCTGTTTGTAATGTGAGGGCTTTCCATCCGAGAAAAACTAGCACGATCCACATTGACATCATCGATGCTTTCAGACGTGCGTCTTTGTAGTTGCGCATGGAATGATGCTCCTTCAGATCGACGATTAAACGATCCATTCCTTGAAACACATGACGTCGATCGCACGCGTTGCATGATACATCCATTAATGCACGCTATCCAGGCGTCCATTGACTCTTCTCCTTGCTCTGCAAATAGTGTCAGCTTGCGTCCTTCATTCTCGATCGTAAATCGGAATGGAAATCCATCCTTTGGCGTCGGTTTGACATTTGTCTTTTCATCAATTGCAATCTCACCAAGCTTTGCCAGTTCTTCAGCGGATGTATAATAGCATAATACCGGACGATCACGTCTTAAGATGAAGAAACGTCGTCTCCACGATTTCCAGAACGAACCCTGCTTAACCAAGTAGCCACTTGTGATAATATCTGCATCCGAAAACTGTTCCACTTCGTTCCCACTCATATGCACAGTCTTGTTCTGATACGAACGTTTACGCAGTCTTGCCATTGCTTTGCTGCCATCTCGCGCATGATAAAACTGATCCTCAAACCGTCCGCTCTCTGATACTTTTAGCTTCGGCTTAATCCGTGGTGTCAAGTCGGAGAGTCGCGACCGGTCGATGAAATGATGTTTGGCTACACTATCATCTTCAGGAACCGCAGGGATCGTTGGTGCCGCGTCCTTTACGTCCTTCTGTCTTTGATTCTTTTTGTCGCTTTTAATCGAAGGGATTGATGCTGGAGGTGCCTCCATGTCCATGGGAATCTGCGTCGCCTTGTTGCTGGTTTCCTCACTCGGTGTCATCACTTTGTCACTTGTCTCGTGTGGAGCTGACGCACTCTTACGTAGTGGAGACGGTGGCATGATCTGCTTTACCATTTCTGACTTGTGTGACAAAATAAATTATTATTAACTTACAAGTATACTGAAACCAAGAGAGCTGGATGTTAGGGGTGTCAACACTTGATTTTTAACACTCCATGGCAGGATAAGGAAATGAGATTATGGCTTCTAAAGATGCAGCTACGTACATGGAGCTTGTAAAGAGTAGTAATGAAGCTACTGATCTAATTAAAGGCAATAAACTGCACGAGGCTAAAATGCTGCTACGCGACGTATTGCTGCGCATGCCTGACGCAGGCTTTGATGACGTATCGATAGCATTGACGCAGAACGAGTTGGGTAGTGTCTTGCGGCGCTTGGGAGCACTGGACGAAGCACTTGAGCTCCTAACGGCAGCGCTAAAGATACGTGAGCGAGAAGATAAAGCTTCAAGTATCTGTATCGCTCTGAGGGATGGAAATATTACGCGTGATGAGATTGCGAAAGTGTACGAGGCCAAAGGTGATTGTGCCAAGGCGCTGAATATCCGCGGGCCGGGCAGACGCATCTGTGCTAATGGAATGTGTGAGATGTATGACTATGATGATAGTCAGCTTCACGCTTGTAGTCGATGTAAATGTGTCTTTTATTGCGGAAAAACATGCCAACGACAAGACTGGAAGAGTCGACACAAAGCTCTTTGTCAAGTGATGCCATTGTGATTTATTTGCCCTTCACACAAAGTGTAACAGAGCTACTGGGCTTAACCGTTTGCTTACATCAGTAGCTCAGCTGCATGTCTGTGATGCGATAACAGAAACGTTTATTTGTGCGAGCGCATGACACATGGGCATTAACATTAAAATCTATTTCCATCCAAATAACATGCAGCATGAGACAGATTCGACGGGATCTACTCAATTCTGCTCGTCCTCCGCTTGAATTTGGCTCTCGTTTGCCACCGTTTCTTCGCTATCTTTTTCTTCCTCCAATTCCTCGTCCTCATCAAGCTCTACAGGTTCCTCCTTACCACTCTCCGTCTCGTTGAGAGGGGTATCGTCCCCTTTCTTTGCCAGAGCAGCAAGTTCCTCTTCACGCATGGGCGGAGCGATAAACCACGGCAACTTCCCTCGCTGATAGTCGTTGATCATACGGACAGCCACATTGTTGTAGTCAGGTTCGCCCTTTGGCAACAGCTTGCCACACTTGTTTGCAAGTTTCTCTAAAAAGTCCCACTCGTCATTCCACTCGGTAATTCCATACACCTTGACAATAAACTCCTTCTTGACCCGCTGTAAGATGGTCAATATGAAGTCGGTTGGTTGTGGCAGGCGCTCGGCGCGAACGACTCCCTTGAGTACCGTCTCAACCTCGTCATCACCCGTGTCGTACACAATCCCAGGACAATCAATAAGAAAGATGCGACGCATGAGTGTAATGTACTGCCACACCTTGGTCTCCCCTGGGATTGGGGCCACCTTGCACACTTTTTTCTTTCGTAATGCGTTGATAACTGAGCTTTTTCCCACGTTTGGGTATCCAATAAGTCCCACCGAGATCTGTTTTTTCTCCTGATGCAGCTTTGCAAACTGACGTAGCAAGTTGATTAACGCACCCTTGCCAAATGGATTGGTCATGGATGCGTGAAAAGCTAGAGTTGGCACTGTTTTGCTTAGCGTCTGAACCCAGCGCTTGGTGACCCAGTTTGGTACCAAGTCGCACTTATTAATGACAAATATCAAATGTTTGTGCGACGCGTTCTTGCGGAGATGCTTTTCTACGTGTTCACAACGCGTGCCAGGAACGTTGCGCGCATCTAGTACCTGGATAACGACGTCCGAACAATCAAGCACCTTATACAGCTCGCCCCAAATTCGCTTCGACTGGCCTTTGTTAAACACGTCGTGCGACACTTCGTCTTTAAACTCCTGTTCCACGACAATGTTGCGATCAGAACCCTTCTCTTCATACTTTTCTGCACTTTCTTGCGCTCGAGAAAGCAGTGACGCGTAATCTGTGGCTTCAAATTTGGCCCGCTTGCGACTGCGCTTGCCGTTAAAGACTTCATCGTAGCTCTCAGTCTCAAGCAACTTCATGCGTGTCGTCCTCTGACTTTCCTGAATCAAACCTAAGGGCAATTTACGCGTACGTAGAACCACTGAGTAAGGATCAGCGGCTTTAAGGGACATTTCATTGCGAAACTTGTCCAGCTCTTTCTGTCCTACTACGCGCGTGTTGCCAAACCATCGTCGGTCAGGCTGCACACGTCCATTAGCACTAGTAATTTCTTGTCCACCTGACTTGTTCTTCATCATAAGGCTTCCGCCAACTATTTTGCCGGCCTTGTTACGGATGGGGCCACTGTTGCGATACATATTAAGGCGCTTAATCGTGCTCTTGTCACGCATATTTGCCGCTTTTTGGCGCTTGGGAATCTTGCGGTTTGGATTGTCGGCAGATGCCTTCGTCGTGTTGATTCCTTTCGCCATGACGTCTTAATCTGCGCCGCGACTTCGGGACTTTATCTTGTCAATTGTGGAATGAGTGGTTGGCCGTGTCTACGGAAGACATTTAGCCAATGCAGTATCGAATCAAAATCTTTTCTACCAATGGTGTTGTGCTAAAATATTGTACTTTTGCGACGCTTCATGGTTCATCATCTATTGAAAACTACAAAAGTAGCCTAGCCCGTGCAATTAAAGCAAGTTTCTCATTCAACATTCTTTTCTTCAGCGATGGCGACGGTGGCGATGGTGGCACAACAGCAGCTGGAACGCGCTGAAATGGCTTCTTACCTATTTGAAAAACATTTAAACCATCAAGATGGTGTAGCTGGAACGCTCAGCATTCGTCTTGTAGCCGCCCGCAATTTGCGCGCGGCTACTTCCATGTTTTGGGTTCGCACGTGCAATCCGTACGTGATTTTTCGTGTGGGTAAACAAAGTGTTCGGAGCTCAACAATTCCTAGCAATGACAATCCAACGTGGCGTCGCGAATTTCTAGAAGTTAAGTTACCGAAATTGGAACTGAAACGTCATCCGCTAAACGAACACTCGGACGTGCGACTAGAGCTCGTGGTTGATGTTATGAATGAAGATTCATTTACTGGCAAAGCCACTGAAGCGGTGGGTATGACGAATGGCTCAGTCATTGGGACAGCAAGTGTGGACTTTACACCGCTAGTTGAGGGTAAGGAAGACGTCATGGACCAGTGGATCTCTCTCAGTGGGGCTCTACCGATACCTGGCGGTGGAGCTGGCAAGAAGCTACGACCAGATATGGATATGGGTTTAGGTCAAGTGCGTATTGTGCTGCAGTATGAGCCGCATGGCATGGAGCCATGTGTAGGCGACGTGGTCAAGTTCGAGGGCTTTGGCTTGTACCCATCAGCGATATTAGGTCCTGTCGAAGACTTGGAGCTTCATGTGAAGAAAACAAGTGGTAGTTATTTATTGTGTAGCTACACAACTCCATCGAACTATGAAGCCGCACTGCGTGTGCATCGCAACAACGTGTTCGTCGTGCATCGCGGCAGCTTTTTTGACCGTTTATACGAAACATGTGTAGTTGAGCCGCTGGAATTCATGATCAGCACTCCGATTGGTCAGTCCGCTAAGGAAATAGTGCGGCCGTATATGAGCGTGGTCCGTGCATTTAGCGGTCCAGCACTACTTGCGACCAAGGCAACTCTCATGACGACATATCGTGCGTCATCTGCTGCGATTGGTGCTGTAGTGGCGTCCTTGGACGAATAAGAAAGGTCTCATCGGACCAATCATTGATGTCGTCGGAAGTAAAAATAGCTTATTAATCAATTGAGCATTATGATTGGTCTAAACTTCGATCTACGAACAGGACAGTTGTTTTGCTTGTCAATGCGAGGTATTGTGCTGGTCATGCATCTGCACTTTACAACTGTGCCGAGGAATAGAGGAATACAAGGAACATTAAGCGCAAATTGCTACAATGACGTCACTATCACTTGTTCGTCGAAGTCTGGATAAGTTTCGGTCGCCAAGAGATACGAAAAGCTATCGTCTCGTCACGCTTTCCAATGGACTCGAGGTACTAGTCGTACAACACAAGTGTAAACTAGTCTATAAAGCAGAAAACAGCACCACAAATAATCGGGATGCTCGTAATACTTTGAGCATAAGTGATAACACCAACTCTGACAGCCAAATATCTTCTCCTTCTCTAGCAGCTGCGTGTCTAACTGTAGATGTAGGAAGTCTAGCAGATCCGAAAAGTCTGCCAGGTCTTGCTCATTATCTCGAGCATATGATTTTTATGGGAAGTACAAAGTATCCAGCTGAAGATTCATTTGAAGTCTTTCTTAGTGCTCACGGAGGTTCCAGTAATGGGGCGACCGAGTGCGAGTCCACTCGCTTTGACTTTGACGTAGATGCTGCTTACTTGGCCACTGCACTCGATATGTTCGCCAGTCTGTTTGTGGCACCACTTCTACGTCAAGAAGCAATGGAACGCGAATTGAAGGCGATTGAATCAGAGTTCGAGCGTGTACGGAATAACAATTCCGTGCGTCTGCAGCAAGTGATGTGTGAGACGAGTGTTCAAGGACACCCTTACTCGCGCTGCTTTACGTGGGGAAATGCAAACACCTTAAAGAATAATCCCGAGCAAAAGGGAATTGATGTGCGCGAGCAGATGCTACAATTTTTTAATACATACTACGTGGCACCGATGATGAAACTTTGCGTCTACGGCAGTGAATCGCTCGATATACTGGAGCAGTACGTAACTCAGAGCTTCGGTGACATTCCACACTGTCGTTATGGATACGACGTACCGAGGTCCTTGACGCTTTCACCGTCTTATGGTGGTGAAGCTGGTCAACCACCTACAGTCTTACACGTCATTTCTGTCGGCGAAAATCTCTCGCTACGTCTCTACTGGATGCTTCCATCAATGTTGGTAAAGTATCGACAAAAACCTTGGCAATATGTAGCATATTTGCTGGGTCATGAAGGTCCAGGATCCATGATTGCAACACTTAAACAAAAGAAGTGGGCTACTGACGTGATTGTCGGCACCTGTGAGGATGATGCCTATGAGTTTACATCGTTTGGTACGGTATTTGAGATCCGAGTATCACCTACGGACGAAGGCCGCGCTTGCTGGGAGCAGCTTGTTCAAGTCATATTCGATGCACTACACTTTCTTTCAGCCAAAGCAGCTAAAGATGAGCTTCCTGGATGGATATTCGAAGAGCTTCAGTCGTCTTCTGAGATTACCTTTCGCTTCCAAGAAGATGATGTAGCACCCGTGGCGCTGTGTCGTGCTCTTAGTCAACGGATGATGCCCCGCTACAATGTCCAACAAACATGTGACGGCGATTTGCTGCGCTACGATCTCATTCAGGGTGACTTTGATTGTATGGCTGTGTGCGCTTTTTTAGCGCAACTTTCCGCTGATAGCGTTCGTGTTGTTCTCGTTACACCTTCATTTACTAGCACTGTCAAGTCAGAAGATGTCCATACCGAACGCTGGTTTGGCACCAAGTACACTATAAGCCTTATTTCGGATACAATTATCACGTTTTGGTCCCAGAGCTTAGACAAGTTAAGTAACTCGTCTTCTCTACCATCACCAAATGTGTTTATACCTCGAGATTTCTCGATACTTTCTGGTAAGCCAGTCGCAACGACCGATGTCAATATCCCTCCTGACCTCATTCTATCAACGTCAACAACGCAGCTTTGGTATAAACTCGACCGCACGTTCTTAATCCCCAAGGCTAGCGTCAATTTTCTTGTGGCGTTGCCATCTCTCACCCCAACGATTACGATGCTCGCTGAGTTGCACGTCGAAGTAGTGAGGCGTCGTTTGCACCATACAATAGAACAAGCGGAGGCTGCCTACTTTAATGTCGAATTGGGCGTTCGAGATGGAGCGATCGAGATTGTGGTGGCTGGATTCAGTGATACGCTGCCAGTCCTTGTACGTACTGTCTTGCGAGAGATGTTGCGATTTTCGAGCTCATCAGAGATGGAATCAGAGGTAGCCCTGGCTCAAGTCGAGCTTGAACGTGAGTATCGCAATGCAACACTTTCTCCTCGAGCTAAGGCTTACGAACTGCGATTACAAATGCTTGAAAGGAGCGCCATTACCACTTACAGTAAATTAGAGGCACTTGAAAGTAAGGAAGACGAACTCGCTGCAGATCTTCAGCGCTTTACCTCCATGATCTTCGAACGTGAGAAAGCGATGCCAGTGGTGCGATGCCTGGTGATAGGCAACATGAGTCGAGAGACTGCTGTTTCGCTCGCATTAGATGTCGAGGTATTGAAGATGAAAGATCTAACTGCACGGTTAGCTGTTGATCCAGAGGCAGAGATTGAACCTGAACTTCCGCTTTTGACTCGTCCATGCCACATTATTGCGCTCCCACCGACAATCAACGGGATTCTTGTCCGTCGTGAAAGTGAGCGCATAGGAGACCACAATTCTGTCGTGGAGGTCTACTTTCAGATTGGAAAAGTGGAGCCAAAAGATCGAGCGTATGTCATCTTGCTTCGCAATCTGCTAGCTCAGCCTCTTTATAATGAGCTGCGCACAAGACAGCAACTGGGATATGCCGTGACATGTAGCATTCGGGATACTTACGGTGTGATTGGTCTGAGTGTGAGCGTTCAATCAGCTTCTCACGTCGCTGGCGTTGTAGCCAAGGAGCTTGATACCTTTTTACACGAACGTTTTCTGTATGACTATTTGCTTTCGGAATCGACATTATCGCCTAAATGCTTTGCAGCGCACGTACAGACATTACAACGAGCGTATCTCCGTCCTGATTCTACTTTGACAGACCAAAGCGAACGTTATTGGGAAGAGATTGTAACGGGGCGTCTCGAGTTTGACTTGGAGGCTCGTCTAGCGATTGCACTAGGAAAGTGTACGCGTAAAGGGTTGATTTCAAGGTATCGATGCTGGTTACAAGGAAGTTCTACTTACTGCAGTGACCACAGTCACACAGACCGCCAGGGTTTTTCCGAGAGTAACAAAAGTCCGGGTCCACGGAAACTGAGGGTACATATCTTGGGCAAAAGCAGCGTTATGAAGCCGATGGAGCAACTGGTTCCACGTGAAAAGGTACCGCTGATCGTTACGGGTGATCTGCAAGACTTTAAGAGCAAACTGCAGTGCCACTGCCATGTTGATCGATGCACTGAACGAAAAAGCGATGAATTGATGGGCTGATTTACTGGTGTGTGATCCAGTCGACTACAGTAGTTTGCGGATGGATATATAAGACATCTACGTCTCGTGCCATTCATTCAAACTGATGGATGGTCCTCTCTTATTTCTCAAATTCATGTACCTCGGATGTAATAAGCACGTCATTTTGTATGGAGGGACGCTGTAATGCCTTAACACTTGAACGTCGATGACGCACAAAGGAGGAAACACTTCCAGAGGTTGAACCCTCATCATTTGGTCTAGAATAAGAGCCCCGCATCCTGGATATTTCGCGCAAGGCGTCGGTCACATCAAGGCGCTGTTCAAGGTCCATTACTCGAGTTTCGAGATTTTCCGCCTGTGCTTCCGCTCGAGCTTTCATTGCTTCAACTTCATCGGATACACGAGTTACTTGCTCTAAGAGACCTTGAAAAGTCAATTCCAGCCTTAATGCCCATGCTGGGATACCTTCTGATATTTGAGAAGTCTCTTTTGCAGTACTCGCATCAAGTTTTCCATCTACTTCATTGATGACGACATTGCGGACATTGCTGGTGTTTGCTTGGGAATTGATCGTGGTGGACGACTGCTCTCGTGAATCAAGTACCTTTTGTGGTAGTGGATGTGCTTGAGACTGGTTTGCGTGTGGCTGAATCTGTTGTATCGTAGCAGCTGAGCCATTGGCATGTGGCAATGAAAGCTCTTTTTTCTCGTCAACTAATGCAATCCTTGTAGGGACGTGTGCAACAGCCACGGAAGTAGCTGTGGTGCTAATTCTACGCAGACTACGCGACCGTTTCCCAGTTTGAGCGACAAAGAGCTCAGAGAGTTCCTCCAGCTTGGCACGAATATATTCAACATTTACTTCCATCAATTCAAGCATTGTCATCTGTATATCCATCGGGTCATTCACATCTTGCGACTGCACTCTTCGCTTCACGTGTCTGTATCTTGCCAATACCGTGAATAATTTGCGTTCTGCACTTCGAAACATTCTGTTCGTACTACTATTTCCTGTTTTTGCTGCCACTTTGTTGTCAGCTGACATGTCTGTCGCTAAAACCTTGCTAGAGCCACTACTTCGTGCACCACGATCAGAGCTGGGGACAAGACTTTGGTAGTGTCGACGCTGTGCCGTACGGAGCTGAACAAACGCTTGCAGTACACGCGCTGCGTGATCATTGATCAGCTTTCGATTCTCGTCTTTCTTGAGAAACGCACTGACTTTGTGTTCGGAACGAGTCAGGACGAGATGGTTGCTCATGGCAGCGATAATGACTGCGATAAAGAGCGTGCCATAGATTCCAGCACTAACTGCAATGGCCCGACCAAGTGTTGTACGAGGCACCACATCACCATAACCAATCGTAAAGATCGTAATGACAAGCATCCAAATGGCGTCACCTAATAGCATGGGCTGGCAACACGAGTCCCCTTTGAAGGCACATAAGAAACGCTCTGCCACATACAGTGAATATCCTGCCACACACCCTACAGCTGCAAAACTTGCCGTTAAACATCGGATGGGATGGCTTTTCAAGGTTGTTTTCAAGAAGAATGTCGCGCTAAAATCGACATTCGTTAACGCTCCAATGAACCACCCGTTCCTTGAATTAAACGAATTCCGGTGCTGAACTACTCGTACAACAAGAACCACGCGTGTTAACATGAAAAGACTCAAGGCGATGGTCAATTGCGGCCATTTCGGGTCTATGTCACCGATGCCAGGAAATGGATGGAGGCTTAAGATTGCTATTTCAAGAAACAGTGTTCGCCGTAAGGAAGATCCAAGCACGGTGGTTTTTGGTGGAAGAATGTTTTTCAATTTCATGATTTCGCATTCAGCTTCGTAGTAGCGATAGATATAGTAGAGCATGAAGATTGTCGTCAAAGTCATGAGTGCGCGCAGTGCCAAAAGAATCATTCGACCATGATGCACGGGGACGGAGAGACCGAGAGATTGGAAACAGAGAGGACAGTGGGTCGTCGCATGTACTGGACACGTCTCGGGTAGAGTTTGTGTATTGAGATACCACATATACTCCACTTGTGCCATCATGAGCAGGAGGCCGAAAAAGCCATACAGGACTTGAAATGCAGTGTACCGTCGTTGGGCTCGCACGAGAACCATGCGCTGCTCTTGAGCGGACAAAATGGCTGTATTGGAAGCATTGACTTTGTTTCTGCTTCTCGTGTCTTGTTTCGGTACCGGTGGTCCATTCACAACTCCTGGTACTTCAGGTCCACGTAGCGTATCTTGTTCAAGCGTAGCATCTAATGGCACGATTTCGTTCTTGCTTGGCATAGTCGTTAATAATATAAGACACACACACGTAGCTACGTCAATGACAAGTCGAAATCACCGGTGGACAAGTCGTCGACGAGGGCATTCAAACCAACGAGCAGTTTTTACGACAACCTTTTTTTTAGTGGTCATGGCCGACGTATTAATAGGATCCACATCAGTTTCGTTCTTGGAATAGTCACAACACGAAAGAGAAGTGACAAATGACAGACATACAGCGCAAAGAGGATGCTTTATATTAGCTGAGTCTTTAACGTCAAAACCCTCTCCAGGAACTACATGCCTAATAGAAGAATCCAATCACCTTGCCACCAGTGTGTTTACGACGAGCTTCATGGTGGTCCATGATGCCGTACGTGGTACTCACAACAATGTGACCAAACTGACGAGAAGGCAACAAGTTGTTGATCCACTTTTCGTACTCCGAGAGCTTGACATCGAAACGAGGCGAGATGACGCCGCATTTGTTAATGCGACCTTTGAGCTCAACGACGATTTTACCGGCACGGTGGTCGTCTACAATTTCAAATTCGCCAATGTAGCCATTTTTCTGCATCACCTGCAAGAACTTGATAATCACTTTCGAGCTGGGACGAATGAGCACTTGACGTTTGCCACGCTTCTCAGCATTGTACATTGTCTTGAGGCAGTCGGCCAATACGCTCATACGCACCATGGCTGGAAAGAGGGAAAACAAAACGACAGAGACAAAACACATTAATGTTACTATTTAGAGCCAAGGTCTCGCGCTGTCTCTGGTTAGCAATTCCACACTCCTGAAGCATTTACAGCCGAGCGACGGAATTGCTGGTACGTCAGAGAAGCGGAGCCTCCAAAGCCGCTCGGCAGCTTATAATTCGTATGAAGCACAAGCTGCCGAGCGGCTTATAGCGCGTCACAATCAACGTACTTGCTGGTAGATCTGTTTTCTTTGAAAAGACTGGAGAGAGATTGGAGAGTGAGCAGTGGAGATAATTTCACAACGCAAGCTTTTGAGTGGTGGAGACGCGATGGGTAGAAAGTCGTACGAATGTCGCATGAACGTATACAAAAAGTAATGGCTCAATTAGTATACTACAGTAGCTTGATACTGTATACCTGTGTTCTACTTCATATCTTTCCCATCTTGCGTCTTGCAGGCTACTTCCTTCTCTTCCGTCGGTCCTGAGTCAATGATACGCAAACTGCGCAGAAATTCAGGATATGAAACATACGTACGTGTCTCTTCTTTCTCGTCGCCATCCATTGACATGCGCCGAAGAGTCGTTCGACAAGCAAAAGCGTCTGCTAAATGCTCCAGTTGCGAGAGTTTCAGGGGCGCCCCATGCTCTTCGTTGATGGCTTGCATCGTGACTATAAACTGCTCTTTCGTCACATATCCGTGGCGCTTGCGATCCAGTATTCGAAACAAAAACTTAATGTATAGCCGTTGCTCATGCAGCGATTGCTTGACACTATCAACAAACGTATCGGCCCATGCCTGATCCTTTGAAACACGTGAATCCTGAACAGTATCCTCGTCCCAGGATAAGGATTCCCGAACGTCCAGAGCAGCTAGATTTGTGTTTGAAGCACCGAGACTTGCCATCCATAGACGCTGCTGAAAGGTACTATCAGGTGAGAACGTGTCCTCAAAGACAATCCAGTCTAATCCTCGCTTATCCCACTGATGTCGCTGATTAATACCGTAGTAAGAAAGCAAAATCGCGTTAAAAAGTAGCTGCGTTTCTTCGGTATCGAGCTCAGGCACCATGCCGAGCTCTCGTGTTCCCTTCATGATATCCTCCAGCGTCAATTTACCTGTCTTACTGTGATCAAACGCATCAAATGCATCCCTCAAGGAAGCAAAATTATTTGGTTGCTGCAACAGAGTCGCACAGCGATTAAGAAGCGAGATCGCTTTCGTGTCGTTGACTTCGAAGATTTCTTGCAAGTAATCTGTGCGACTAAACTCAGCAAAGAACGAGCAAAACTCGTGATAGTCCACGACACCGTCGTGGTTTTGATCCAGATGCTGCATGAGCTCGAAAATCTGTTGCTCGGATAGGGTGTCCCTCAACTGCAGTTTCTCTTGAATCGTATTACGAAACATCTCGTACGTCACGACGCCATTGAGTCGGTAGCTTTCCTTTTGTCGATCACTTTGGGAAGAGGAAATACTATTCGATCGTACAAGTTTTGCAGCTTTTAAAGCAACTTCTTTCTTGTGCGCCCCTGGACTGGACGACTGGAAGAGATTAAATGCACAGTATAATTTATCCTGGAGTGTCATTTTTTCTACATCCGCCTCGGACGAACAAGGAAGCGCTTGCATAAACCCTTTCCAGACCTTACGAATCAAATTACGTCTCCACTCCACGTTGCCACCATCCAGCTGAACAGTGTAGCGATTCAGAAATTTCTGATACTCGACACACCCTTGTTGATCTACCTCAGCCAATTGACGAAAATATGACAAGAACCTCGCTTGAATACCCAAGACCTTCTGCAATGTAGCTTTCCACTCTAACTTCGTTACGCGTCCGGTACCGGTCGTATCAAGTTCCATGAACGCAGTTAGGAGCGCGTTCTTTTTCTCACAGATGATTTCGACGAGAGACATTAACGTGCGTCGCTCCAGTCGCTGTGCCTTTTTTCTCCACTCGTTTCGTCCCGCATCTTTCAACTTTTGAAGCGGCTGGGATGAAAATTGCACCACGTTTGGCTTCACTTCGCCTTCGTCTCCTAACGTCAGCTGAACGTAAGCCCCTTTATTAGTCTGCGATCCACAGTAGCTCGATGCCGAAAAAATAGTCAAAAGTAAACCATCGTGCGCGATATCGAACCCTTCTTCTCGACATTCGTGGGATCGGATAATGAGGCTGATCTTGTTGCGCGCACAAAAGGCTTTTGTAATGTCAGGGCCAAATTCCACACCTGCTCCTCGACTGGAAGGTTTCCATCCGTCTTCGTCACGAGGATCACTCCATAGTAAATGCGTAAAGACCTCATCGGCACGATTTGCACTTTGAGTGGGAATTTCACGTCTGTGATCGAGTTGAAGCAACTCGTCAATCGTGACGTCTTGATGATGGCTCAAGCCACCATGGACAATAAATACTCGCTTATTCAACAGCGCAAAGATGGGGAATAAACCAAATACTGTCTCAAACATTTGAAAGAGTTTCATCGGGGAATAATCAGGCGATGTGCCGAGACCACTTAATCCCGTCACTTCGTCATTGTCTGTACCGTATTTTGTGTAGATTTCATCTTCAAATCCAAACACCTCATTAATCATTCGTTCTTCATGGTTTCCACGATTCAAGTAGACGAAATTCGGGTACAATAACTTAAAATTGAGCAGAAGCAAAACGACTTCAATGCCATGCGATCCACGATCCACAAAGTCTCCATTAAAAAGGTACCACGTAGTGCTGCTAGGTACACCATTTTTATCGAGAATTGTCAGCAAATCTTCCAATTGCCCATGTAAATCACCCACTACGATTAATTGCACACCCTGTGGTATCTCGATCTCATTCATAGGAGACTTATGCATTGTTCGAAACAACTTTTCCGATTCATCGAGAATTTGTCGTACAAAGACGCGATGAAGTAAAATGCCATTACGAAACTGATTGATGAGTCTCTTGACCGTGTCGAGCCGCAATGGAAACGAGACATGAACACCGCGATAATGCGAGAGCGACTCCTTTACACGGTCTTTATCTGATACACTATCGTCCGGAAACTGCATCAAGTCTAACGAGCCGAACATTGGTACCATCGAATGTAACTCGTTTATACTTGTTGATTTGTTTAAGATTCGTACCATCTGCACAGTACGTTGTTCTTGTACGGTCTCGAGCAAGTTCCACGTGTTAAAGTTCAGTTGTGTCCGAAAGACAGCATACGATAGATGCTGACGAATGGCATTCTTTATCCGGTTGGCTGATAACACTGCATCCGAGTAAAGTTCGACATGTTCAAGCGGAAATCGTCGCATTTGATTATCTTTCTTGACCATTTCCACATTCACAAACGCTCTTCCATCCTCAGAGTCATCTGCAGCATCAACTTGGACGACTCGGCCAACTAAAATGCCATAGACTAACACACACGTGCCGAGTTTTAAGGATGAGCGCTGGATCTTCACCGGTGAACAGTCCCGACATATTCGAACTTCATCATAATAGCCCTGCATCGGCAAACGTGGAACAAATACCGAGCATTCGTCACACATGCAGGTACCACATTTGCTGTCGTAGTCAAAAACAGCGCATCATATCATTAAACTAATACATTAACAGCAGGAACTTGCAATGATCCAATGACAACGCACCGACAATGATGTGGACGAATAAAGAAGCTAAATTCTTTCTTGCAGACCATACAGCACTTGGAATTCTGAACCCAAATGGGACGTAATGCTAGTCGAAAGGCTCGTTCCCATTTCAAGTACACCGCATCTTTACCAGCTCGCAGTTTCCAGCACATGAGTTGACCCGTGGGTGAATAGCCCGTTAGTTGCATTTCGAGTTTCTTTCTGTTAAATACGAGACCACGTTTAAGAAGATCCGCGTTATACTCATCTTCACTCTTTGCCAAGTCTTTGGCATTTACTGACGCATTGAGCATCATCACACCACGTAAATGTTTCGACGTAAGCGTCAAATGCACACGTTTCGGACCGTCGTTCCCTCCTTCTGGTGCTGCCGCAGGCATGGGCAGCTCATAATAACAAAAGCGGCCATTGCGGAAGAGTAAGAAATACCGGAAATGCGCATAATCCCCCAATTTAATTAGTGCACCCTCCATAAGTTTATGGTCCTCGTAGTAATTATTTACCGGCTCTTCTTCACCTGAGACCCAGTGGCCCAGCCACGCACGCGACGTGAAGCCCTCCGAGTCCATTGAACACTCTACAGGAAGAGACCTCTTGCTGTCGCGAGTGGTTAAAGTTGATGCCTACGTTATATCTTCTATCAGAGACAAACCTCTCGTTTGTGTAAATAGTGATAATCGCCTAATAGGAATACATGTAATTCCAAAAGGTGACATGGTACGACTGACTACCCACGCTTCAGTGACTACCAAGGTAACCATTATCCAATCACGTTTTCAGAAATGTTTAGGGTTGTCAAGTACAGTACAGTCACACCTCCCAATGAGAACTCCCCTAACAAGCACAAATCCTGTATCTGATAAAACAATCAGTACACTGTATTTTTGTATGGAGGAGTGAATTCCCTCTTTTCCTGGGTCATCTTATAAGTGGTCACCAAAGTTAGGGATAATTTTGTACTGGAAAAATCCAAGACGGATACAGATAAAGATAGAGGAGAAGAAGCGGGTGGTCTCCTGTCGAGCGTGTGTTCCTCAAGCATGTGCATTAACTTTAACCGATGCACCGCGGCATCAAACTGCGCTAAGGTAATGGGTCCCTGTTTTCCGCGATCAATTTTTCGACTAACTTTAAAAGCACGGTATTATCCGAACATCGGATCCCAAGTTTCTCTAACGCTACACGAAGGCGGGACGGCGTTACATCAAAGTACGGATCCGCATATTAACTCATCATGTCTCTCGATTGTCCTTTTAGAGACACATTAATAAAACTCATCTAATTGCCAACATGACCATCACTTGTATATTCAGAGGTGGATGGATTAAAAAGCGACGAGATTTTATTCACACTTAACTCTAAAACTCGGTTTTCTGGAAACTGCGACGAGTGCTACTGGAATTACCACTGGAAAATAAAGCTTGAGGATCATCCCATTCAATAAGTACCAATGATATTAACCCACAAACGATGCACGTGGCGCGCAACAAGACCACAATGAAGCGACCTGCTCCCAAAGATGACCATAAAATCAGCAAACCGGGTCATCGAATCCAAAACAGGCTTTAGTTTGTCATTTTTCCGCAAAATTTCCCCCGTTTGGACATCCAGCTTTAGCTCTTGTTGATGACATCTAAATATCCCAGCACCTCCGACATCAGATTCTTCGATCCTATCCCACTCTTCAGTCCGTTCGGTTGACCGAAGAGAAATTTGAATGATGTCTCCGGTTACGATTGGCTCTCGGTAGGACGGTGCACGAAAAACAGCTGTGAGTCCTTTTTTTAGAGGCTGAAGAATACTCAAAGGTTATGGCAAATTGGTGGGACTGAGGATACGTCAAAGTTAATGATGGACCTCCAGCATTACTTTCAATTCGCTGAAAAGTATTTACCTGAGACACTGTATTGGTGAGATCATTCATCGTGGTCTATGGATACGTTAATATATATAGGAGTACGTACATGTATATGTATTTGTGATGATTCCATGACACGAACAGGTCGCAGGCTATCATGGAACTTCAATTTTTCATACAGACAATCCTCTCAAATTGTTATACACCAAAGCTCAATTGGTTTCGTCAAATGTCCAAAAGAAAATCAGCAATGACCAAAACTACTCGTCAAACCTGTTACAAATAGTACCTCCTATAAACAATATTATTATAAAAATGGAAGTGTATTTGATATGGCAATTTGTTGGCTAAAATGAGTCTTAGTCGATCATGCTCAAGACGCGGAGTAAATGAGGCGTTCGTGGTGTGTCAAGGATTTCAGCTGCTAAAGACTAAAAGCTGTTGAAGGCGAGATCGCGTTGAAGCGCCATTGGCTGCTTCTCTGCTACATGGTGCTGCTGATGGCTGGATTTAGTTTCATGGTACGTTTATTGCTATTTGTGTAGTTATTCCCATCTAAATGCTGACTGGAATATACTATTTATGTAATGGGGTGCCATTACATAAGTGATATTTAAGTAGAAATATCACAGTTTAATTTCAGACTTAATGTCTGAAATGCGAATATTGGATTATAAGTTGTTATAATCCATTTTGAGAACATATTCTGATATAATTATCGAATCTAACAAGTAATCTAATGATAAGGATATCATTAGATCAGCTTTATACTACATGTTACTATGATTAGTCTAGGTCTAATTATACTAGTTAGCTCTTAACCACTCATAAATATTCACTCTTAAGCTTACCTTCTTCTTGACACGTAGCCTTAGGTTTATATATAATCAATATATATATAGACTTAAGTGATTAATTAACAAATTAATTAGTCTTTTCTAGTTTATATAAGGTAAACTAAGGAGGACCATTTGGTCCTACTCAATTGCACGCTTCCTCACTGCAATTCTTACAGTGTAAGCCATGTAACAGTTAGCCTGTTACACCTGGTAGCACTTTGTGGTCCGTCTAAACGACCACTACTGACGCGTTCCGCTAGTTAACTAGCGGAACGAAGGTTTAAGAGCCGCTGGCTGTCACGGCAACAGCCAGCGATCGTGAGCGTGAGCGCCAGATCGCGCAAGATTTAGTTAGGGAAAACTTCCCTAACTGGTCACAGAGTTCTGTGACCACTGTGATCGAGATGATCCGGACCATCGGGCCCGAAGTCATCACTCTCCACCGTGGTAAAACCCCGGAGGAAGCCTTAGAGACGGTTACCCGTTTCAAGAGGATGTATGTTGATCCTCAGGTGCGTAACGCAATATTGCGGTCGCAAACATCAACAACAACAGCGCCCGCACCTAGTGCGAGCGTTGAAGTGGTAAAGGCGCGGATTCCGCCCTTTACTGGCGAAGGGGGTGAACCCCTTCGTAGGTGGTTCGCAGAGGTAGAAGATGCCCTCTCTGCGCAAAAGATTGTGGACCCGCGTTCACAAGCTTATTTCGCCACCACATGCCTAGGCGGTCGCGCCAGGGCATGGGCGATGAGCCGCAGATCCACTGATGGATCTGCGTTCCTGACGTATCAGGATTTAAAAGCTGAGCTGAAGCTCAACTTCGAAGCTCCAGAAATGGAGCTTAGTTGCCGCGAAGAGTTCATGGAACTCAAGCAGGGCAAGCTGAGCCTACATGCGTACGCTCAGAAAATACAATATTTGTTATCAAATATTGTATACGAGCCGGTGCCCCCTGCCATGCAGGTCACTGGCTTCATGAAGGGACTGAATGACGGTCCCATCAAGCAGAGTCTTTATCGGGTTCCCCCAAAGACTCTGAGGGATGCTATAGACCAAAGCATCCGAGAGGAATTCAGCATGCGTTCAGCGTCAACGCAAGCTGGGCTTAGTCGAAGAGCTCAACTGCCTTTCGACTTTAACATGCCGCCAGTGCAGCATGTTAATAATAATTTCTCGAACAGACGAAGTTCACACTTCGTCCCGAGACACCAAAACCCGCGCCAGGGCGCGGGCGAAGGAGGTCCAGAACCGATGGACCTATCGGTTGCAGTTGCCTCGACTCCGAGGCAACCGAAGAACAAGAAGTTCCTTCGCTGCAATCGATGCGCGAAGATGGGCCATTACGCCCATGAATGCATGGCGCCGCGTCCGGCGCCACGCAGTCAGCGGACTGGACAGTCCGCTGGTAAGCGTCATCAACAGGGGCAACCCTCTGTTGATGCAAAAAACTTCAACAACCAGTAGGGGCGGGGCGCCCTACTGGACGGGTTATCTCACATGCCGACATCGGGCATGTGAGGATAATAGCCCCAGACGGGACTATGTCCTGTCAGCATGTGCAGGGTGAAGAGAAACCTCTCATCACCCTGGAAGTTAAGCCGCATGGAAACGATGTCCCCATGCGTGCTCTGTTTGACACAGGAGCGTCAAACAATTTCGTTAGAACTGAGGTTCTAACGTCGTTGAACTTCGTGGAGATTGAATCTCCACGAAGCATGTTGTCAGTCCGGTTAGCAACAGGTGCAACCGTGACTATACCAAAGCGTGTGATTCGCACACGCTTCGAGTTAGACGAACTGTCGTTCGAGGACGAATACATCGTCCTCGATCTTGACGACAAGTTCGATGTTATCTTGGGCATCCCTTGGATGTCCAAGCATCAACCAACGATCGACTGGGTTAACCTGTCGATCGACTGCGGCGGTCTCACAGGATCTGATCACCCTGTGAGTAACCCGGCTGTATCTAATGATACAACCGCAGAGTCAGACAGTCTGGTGGGTAGCGATGGCACCACCAGATCTGATCCGACTAGATCAGCGGATGGTACACCCGCTGATCAAAGTCCAGAGGGACTTACACACGCAACGAACGAGTCGTTGCGTGTCAGTAATGTGTGCAACACGGATGAAAAACACTCCCATGTTGAAGTTACTGCTACGACCGATGACGGTCGTGGTATAGAGAATTTTCACACGGTGGGAAACACCCACCGTGAAAATAATGAAACCGTCACGGAAGTAAATGACTTCCGTGTCGAAAATGAAGAACTCACGACTGAGAGCAGTCGTGAGTGCAAGAGCACCATGGTAGACAGTGGTCACCATGAGGATGCTGCCTTGTGCACGAGTGATAATCACCGTGCAACAGATCAGGCAACAGACCAGACGAGTGCGTCTGATCTCGCCGCTGTGTCCGTCGAGACGATCAACGTCTTGACGCAGACAGAGACTGGATTAACTACCCAGTCTCTCACACTTGACAACCCTCCGAACTCAAGTTCAGAGGTGATGGCCCTTCCAGCCTTGAGCTGGAAGAAGTTCGTAAAAAACTTGCGCAATGATCAGATCGAACAGATCGGCGTAATTGTGGTGAAGCGATCGGAAAATATTGGGACTGAAGTGGACCACACATGGCCGTTGATTGGTGACGATAGAACACCCATCAACATATGACGGTTGATGGGTGGGAAAAGGTTGATCACGATTAAGAAGAAAAGGTGACGGCCAACGGATATTCGCAGCGTGGAGAAATCAGCCAAGTATAAGTATGGTCGTTAAGCCCAGTCCCAGGCACTGGCGAAATGATGGAGATCACGATCGGTATTACAGTCACTAAGTGGAGTTCCCGTGGATGAAATAAGAAGGAGTGACTGGTGACATGACGTATCAAGGGCGGGTGACCAGCCGATCTCTGAATGGTATAGTGGTTGAAGCTGGCTACGATACGAAGTTACGGCCTGATCGGCCTGTCATGTCCGAAGAATGAAGATCAGATGAGGAATGAAGATCGGGCATGTGGATTGACAGGTTGTGTGAGTGATGTGAACTTTGGTTGGTCCGAAGATGACGTGGCAAGGCCTGATCAGCCGAGATCGGTGTGGTATGGTTGTCCTGACGGGGTATAAAGATCGGAAGTGTGGTTTGGAAGATGAATTGAGTCGTGATGATGATGACCCAGAGCATTCCCGAGGTGATCAAGGGCTGATCAGCCTGATCACCACCTGATCACTTGGTCGATCACTATGGCGATCGTGATCAGGGCTGATCAGCCTCTGATCAGCGTTGATATGCAAGGGCAAGTAAGTTCTCGGTTTGGTTGGACTATATACGAAGTGAACAAGTGCTGAAGAGCAGGTATCAAGTGTTTTCAAGGTCGTTTGTTGAAGATCAGGACGGGTCGAAGATCTTTTGAAGAGTCGGGTCGTGATCAGGGCAGAGTCGGTACAGGTCAGCTTGAAGGTACAGCCAGGATGGGCAAGAGGGTGTTACGCAACCGTGCGACGAAGTAAATAGGGTCGAAGTAAAGGTCAGGCATGGGTTGATGTATGGTACACAGGTATAGGACATTGCATATATAATAACAGGTTTAGATTTTCCCCCTAAAGCAAAGAGTCGCTCCGCCACGTGTGCGGTCATTGGGAGCACAGGTTGATTAGTCCCCTCTTGCTCAACTATTTCCCGGTTAAGACGCGCTAAGACGCATTTTGGCTTACCGGAAGACCCCCGACGGGTTTGTTTAGGTGATCGAACCTCACCCTCAACGCGCACGTGTTTGGAACACGTTAATAATATTGGTAAAGGTTTTGTGGAGATAACGTTTGTGGATTACTGTAGAAGATCGTGGATTGATCGCATTTTCTTGGTTTCGTTATATCTCTCTCTCATTGGCTGGCCTGATCAGACGAACTTCCTGATCAGTGCCTAGATACTGAATAAGTGTCGACCCCAACCCGTTCTCCGGTGAAGATTTCCACCCGAGGACACCCCCCGTCTCGAGAAGGTCAACCCCTCCGACCTGATCAAGATCATCGTTTTCGTCACCGAGTCCACCTAAGTGAGTGTAATCAGCCCCGATCAACGGGTACACAAGGTGAGATGAAGATAAACATAGATCCTGACGCGCATGAAGACCGGCCAGATGACCGGGAGGATCAGATCAGTCACCACAGTGGTGATTCATCTGATTCTGATGCTGATCAGGATCGACGGAGTACCCCCTCCGATAGTTGGTCGTCCGGGCCAGTGGGTATCCGGATTCCACCAAGACTTCGGTC
>MIQA02000491.1:0-10174 GCA_001887855.2 Sclerospora graminicola | reverse complement strand
TTCAATGTAACTCCTGGCGGTCTGACGCGGGTTTAGATTTCCATCCACTTCCAGTAAACACTCAAGGCATATCTGGAGCTGCATCCCTTTTATTCTTAGATCCGATCGTCGTTGCTCATATGCTGTCGCGGCCCTTATTTGTCCCATTGTTTTCGCCCAAATGAATTCCGTATACTTGAATTGATTCCATTCCTGTTGCTGGAAAACCACTAAATTCCGTACGCGCCATATCCATGCTATTCCAATTGAGCATATGGCCCACCATAATCTATGCACTTGTTCCATACACTCTTTCGCTTGCTCGTCACATCTGTTCTCTACTCGCAACTTGAACCTGGTCGATATTGGTGGAGCCCTTCTACTTGCAATCGAGTGCTGAAATGTACGAACCATTTCCATTGAGACCGCCCAACCATGCCAATAACTAATAAGCCGGGCCCAAAAAGACATGGCCCGCTTACACCCCCACACAATATGTGTGACCCCTTTCCCCTCTGCCTTGCACTCCTTGTCGTGGCGGCAGGCGTTATCAGCTTCGTATCCTGGGTAATACACGTTCAACTGGTACGTCGCTGCTCTGTATACCACCCAGATTTGGTAATCTGTCAGCATATGTCCATGAAACCATAAGTCGTGTGTCGATTGCTCATGAGCCACTCGCCCCCAGTCTTCCCGGTCATTCTTCTTCTCCCAGCTATCTAGCACCCCTGGTAGTGGTTGTGATACATACTTGTTGTACAGTTCTCGAAAAGATTGACGTAACCAATTCCGCCATGTCCGTTTCCGTATTCCGCCGTCTATCCGCCATGGGTACCCGTGTATTTGAGGATTAGCTTGAAACACCACTTGCTGCATCGCTTCCATTTCACCTTTACTGTCATCCTTAGCTCCGTTTATTTCTTCTACTCTCCACTCGAATCCGTCTTGTTGTTGTCTGCATGTCCACGTGTCACCCGATAGTGAATCCCTGCCATGAATAACTCCTTGCTCATGTAATCGCCAAACAACATTATGCAAAGTCCCATGATGAGAAAGCAGCTGGAGTGTTGGGTCCTGTCCGATATATTGGCCCCCACATACCCTTGGGGAACACAATATTAGTGTCGCTAGCCATCTCAAGACCTTCGCTCTGGTGTGTCCGCCTTCTGTCTTCATTTGAGCTGTCCACTTGTATGTGTTCCAGCTAGTGCGTCTTATCCGTAACTCCTTCAGGGTAACCTTCGCGATTTTGTCAAATTTCCGCCATGGTATCGTCCCTTGGTTCGCTTCTAGTATCCAGGGGTTGTTCCACCAGTTATACGTTCCCCAGAAGGATGCTATCTCTTCGGGTATTGCGTCATGCCATGGTGCTTCATCAAAACAAATGTTAATATCAACTCTCTTCCCGTCCCTTACCGCTACCGTTGGAAACATTTCGGTGTTCTGAATTCTCGTTAATGCTTTGGTAACGTTTTGCTTCACGTACCTCTTTACCTTTTCGTCTTGTTCCGGCTCCGGCCCTAAATATTGTGTGGTGTAGTCGCTCTCAGAAAATCTTCCTGAGACGCGAGCACCCACGGGGGTCCCAGACGACTGACTATCGGAGGGGGTACTCCGTCCATCCGAGTCATGATCCGATCCGGCATCCGGCCGGCTAGATCGGTCACTTCCATCCGCTTGATCGTGACTGCTCGGATGTTGCATGTTGAAAGCTCACCTTGTGTACCCGTCAGTACTGGGTGGTTAGCTCTCCTGGTGGACCCTAGGGCGAAAAGTGTAAATCCGTCCAATAGGGAGATGAGGGTTAGGACTAGGGGTAGCTCCTGGGCGGAAATCGTCACCGGGGAGCTCGTCTGGCAATACACTTGAACTTTGTATAGTGCCGGCTGGGCCGAGAATAGTCGATCGGCCAGCTAAACCAATAAGACACTTGAAGTTTGTATAGTGCCGGCTGGACCGAGAATAATCAATCGGCCAGCTAAACCAATAACAATGAAGGGCGAATCCAAATGTGTATGTGAGGTAGATATAACTCCACACTCTTCCACAGAAGGCCAAAATGTCACCACTTCCCAATACTTAATACCGTGTTCAAAACACGGGCGACTTGAGGTGAGTATACGAAGTCGCCGCGACTCCCGGTCAGGGGACTTCCGGTGGGTTAACTTAACCTTCCCCGGGCAAACCAATAACAGCAAGAGGGGACCTTGTTAGCCCTCTGCCGTGAACCAATGAAAGCGACTTGCGTCTAAGAAAGCGAAACGTATACTGATTTATCCTATATCCAATACTCCCTTTTGTGTAACCTACCCCAAATAACACGGCTGTCCAGTCATGTGCCTTACCCGAAGTAGCCCGGTTAACTCCGACTTTGTGTACCCGCCTGGCCGGTACACCAACCCCAGATGGTACCAACCCGGCCGGTACACCGAACCCAGCTGGTACCAGTCCGGATGGTACATTGTACCCGGCCGGCTCGGCCGGATAGCCACCCATCCGAGCTCCTCGGCCGCTGGCGCTAGCAATTCCTTGGCGGCTTCTCATCCGATCCGGGTGCCTCCTTCATCCACTAGAACAATCATCTTCCTTCAGGCTCCTTTCACTCATACTTTCCGAATTAGCCCGTCGCCACCGATCTGCCACTCGGCCGTCCAACATCCGTGGCCTTCCCGTCCGCTTAGCCCGCCTGTTCGACTATCCACGCCCCTTGTCATGTCCGCCAGCCTGATTTCCAGCCGGGCGCCGCCCGGCCGCTCGCAGGTGCGCCTGGCAGCTCCCAGATCGCGTCTTCTTATTGACCGGTCCGGGCATCCGGCTAAGGGTGACATTTCAGCCAATCCGGTGCGGGCATCCATCATCATTAGTCCGTTAATTTCTGGAGCACTTCACCACAGCCGCCCCTGAGCCTTGTCGCAGCCGCACAACGGTTGAGGCACGCGCTCATCACATCTCCCACACTTTGACTTTCACCGCCCCTATGTCTGACCGTGACAACGCCCCCATTGGTCCCATGCCGGGCCACTCCCCGGCCAATACGCAGCCATCGGCCGTAGGCCCGGATGCCCATCCGGCCGGTCCAGAGCGTCGCCCAGGGCAGCCCGACGTGGCTGCCCTGCAAGCTCAAATCGCTGCGCTAACCACTCACGTAGCCAGCCTAGAGCAAGCTAACACCGAGTTGGCTGCAACCGCCCGGCTGGCTAGTCAGCAAGCGGATGAATCCCGGGTCCGGGAGGTTCTGGCTACCTTCCAATCCCGCGACCGCATTAGCCGACTGGAAAGTGAGAAGGCCGACCTTCTCCAAGCGAGAGATCGCCTCCAACAGCAGTCGGACTCACAGCGCGTCCTGAACCAGAAGGCCTTAGCTGCCTTGAAGATCCAGAGTAAGTACCTTTCGCCTATTTAGGTTCGTCTCTCCACTCACTCACTCCGTGTATGTCCTCAGACCAAAACGTCATGAACCTCCGCGTCTTGATGGTCGAGTCTTTTCAGACCGCGCGCGAGTTGACGGCGCGCTACGATAGCTATATTAAACTCTCTAAACGATTGGAGAGTTCGCAGCTAGAGCTGGGCAATTTGGAGTTTCGCCGGATCCGGCTCGCCAAGAAGCTGACGAAATATCAGAAGGCGCTATACCAGTCGGCCAATGCATCGCCCGACCTCCAACGCCGAATCCGGGAGCTTGAGGCCGCGTACGCTGAAACCCAATCGGGTGTGAGTGAAGCCCGGGAGGCGTTTACCCAGCTTGCGGAGGAGCGCGCGGACTGCCTGTCCTCTCTCAAGGAAGATCGGGCTCGGCTAGCCGCTTCGGCGGCCCGGGTGAGAGGTCTAATGAAGGGCCCTGCCCCCATCCGGGAGGCTATTAGGCATCTCCTTGACTTAGCTTGTCCGCGAGACCCTGATCCAGCCGCTTCCGCCACGCCCCTTCTCTCGTCAGCCGCTGGTTCCGCCACGGCCGTCCGGACATCCAGCGCGGGAGCGTCCGCCCCCGGATCGGCGACCGGTGGTACGGGAAAGGCTTCTCGTCTACGGATTTGGAATACTTCTCAAGACCCTAACCCGCCGCCAGCGCCAGCCGGCGAGCAGGCGGCTTCTCTCTTGTCCACTGAAGATCCGTCTGCGCACAAAGGCAAACGTCGGTCCAGTCGGGTTGCGTCGCTCCACGGCCCCGTGGCAGCCAAACGGCCTAAACGGTCCGCCGCGCCGGTGAGCGCGGCCCTAGGTCATGGAGACAGCGGGCCGGGTCCTAGCCCCACTTCGATCTCGGCCCCGCCGGCTTCGGGGAAGTCCTCCCATCGTCCTCGCACTGCCAGATCTTCGTCGAAAGCTTCGGCTGCCCCGGCTCTCCTTAGTGTCTCCCCTCATGATCCCCAAGGCCCGTCCACCGCCTCTCCTGATGGAGAAGAAGCGCCCGACCTACCGGAGATGGACTATGATGAGGTCACCACTGAGGACCTCGAGGAGTTACCTTCCCCGGGCCCCTTCGCATTCGACGAGAACGAGTCCAAAGAATCCTCAGAGGAGTCCCCTCCGTTGTGGATTCCCCGCCGGAAGGTTATGACGGCCCTCGAACTGGCTGCGGCTATTCCCTGGTCAAAGGCGCAGTTGGAAGGCTTGCGTATCCAAGACCTCACTGGTGCCCTTGTCACCCGGGCGTTGACTCGCCCGCCGTTGTGGATATTCCCGCCGGCCCCCGCTATACCCAAGGCCGAGGACTGGGATGCCAAGCTAGTGGCGATTGAGCCGCTGAACGCAATCTTGTCCCGGAAACCCTGGGCCATACTGGCGACAAAGATGCCGGACATCGGTCTGCCCCATGTCGGCTGGTTCGCGGACTTTCGGGAAGTCTGCAAGGGGTACCTCTCTCGGCATGGACAATCCATCTGGGAGTCAACCCATCACCTTTCCATTTCCATTGCCGCCGGGCGCGAGTCCCCCGGGCTAGCTAAATACCGGGCCGACCGCAAGAACCGTCGAAACCGCGCGACTGAGGGCTGGACTAAGCTCTGCAACTTCGTGGTTGACGGAATCCAGCACGGCCACTGCGACTTGGATATTTTTCTCCACCCTATCATGCTACATCTGGCCAACCGCCGGGTGGAGAAAAGCGGGAACTCGGCCGAAGGCGGGACTTGGTATCCAGGGTTGGGTCGGTGTCAGGTTACCACCCTCCAAGCTTCGCTCGATGCGCTCGATCAACAAGATCCGTGGCGCAACCAGTTCCGGCAGGACCCCGATCGTCACCCTGGCCTCCGCGTGCCCCGACTCCGGAACAAGTTCTGCTGAGCTTCGCCAGGGATGACCCATGAGGCTAGCCTTGCATACTCTTATCTTCTCCATTCATTACTGGCTATTAACCTCGATAATACACTTTTCTTTCCATTTTTTACGTAAGTAACCACTTGCTCATCTTTCTCGTCCGACATCTCCCATCCGGCACCATACTGATTCGAAGATAACTCCGGAAAACCGATCCATCCGGCACCATACTGATTCGAAGATAACTCCGAAAAACCTGGTCGGACCAGACTAGCTTCCATCCGCCGATTGCTCGGCTGAATGGTGTCAGTTGGTCCGGCCGTGCCTGTTGCCCTGGAGCCGGGCGGACTAATTCTCTGCCTCACCTTCTTCGTGGGTTTGCATGACCCCGAAGCGGTTTCGACTCGCCCGCCGGCGATCGAACTCTCTCATTAAAGCTCCACAATTTAAATCCAGTTCGTCCACCCACGACC
Source organism: Sclerospora graminicola (assembly GCA_001887855.2). Classification (NCBI taxonomy): domain Eukaryota; phylum Oomycota; class Peronosporomycetes; order Peronosporales; family Peronosporaceae; genus Sclerospora; species Sclerospora graminicola. The sequence goes on along the minus strand of MIQA02000491.1, from coordinate 4,466 downwards.
GCTCCTCGCAATTTTTCCACTGCACGAGAAACTCTCTGTGGATCCGCCCAAACCGGGTTTTCCGTCCGTTCCGAACGTCCAAAATTCCTTCTACTTCGTACTCATCCGGGTCTAACGGCTTGTCCCAACTGTCCTCCGGCAGTAAAGCTTCATCGAAATCCAGCCGGTCGCTTTTCCCCGTAAGGCGTGTATTCGGGCGGTCCGGGAAATGCTTAACCAACTTCAACTTGGAAACATGTACTATTGGGGAAACGCTATATTCCGTGCCGGCACTGACAAGCTTAACTGCATGATCTCCGACCAGTTCTGCTACTCGGAAGGGGCCATGCCACATATGCGCCAACTTCCGAGCATAGCCCTCTTTGACCCGATCCAGATACAGCCACACCCGGGAGCCGGGCTCGATGCCGTGTTCCCTGGCGCGGTCGTTATTTTGATCGGCGCGGTCCTTGATTGCTTGTCGGAGGCGTTCGTTCACTTGTTCCCTCGCCAGTGAATAGTGGCGTTGCACTTCCATCCTCCAGCGACGGGCGTCTCTGTCCCGGCTTCTAGTGCACCCTATTGGTATGGCGGCTTCTAAAGTGGATCGGGGATCCCATCCGTAAGCCAAATAAAAAGGGGTGTCGCCCCTTACCCGATCGTACGACGAATTGAGAGCGAAAACCAGTCTCTCGGCATATTCGTCCCAGTCGCACTGATCCGCCTCTACCACATACATCTTGAGGGCTCTGGTTAGAGTCTGAACCATCCTTTCGGCCTTTCCATTCGCCTGCGGGCGGTAAGCCATAGTGGCGCTCTGTTTCTGTCCTAAGATCTTGTTGAAAGCTCGGAATACGTCTGCCATAAATCCGGGCTCCCTATCGTGCCGGATGACCTCGCTCACCCCGAAACGCCTGAACACACATTCCTCGTAGCTTTGCGCAACCTGTTGGGCGGTACGGGTGGAGCTGGCCTTTGCTATGACCAGCCCGGTAAACAAATCCGTCCAGATCAGCAGCTCTGTGTACCCATTTCGAGATTTGGGTAAGGACGGGATATGGTCCATCGCAATGACTTGAAAAGGATAGGTGGCCTGTATATTCTCAGGCGACCGCCCTCTAATGGTCGGCCGGCCTTTCCCTGTTTCGCAATCCGGACAACTCCCCACGTAAGCCTGAACGCTACGGTAAAGCCCCCGCCAGTGGAAATGTGCCTTAATCTTGTGATATGTCCGGCCGATGCCCTGATGTCCCCCTTCCAAGCTCACATGATAATGATGGAGGATATCCGGCTGCAGAGTAGTGGGTACAACTAGCCGAGCGGATCTATCTCTCTCGATCTCCGGCTGGTCGGCGTCTCGGTAGAAAAACAGTAGCCGGTTTTCGTCCGCTTCATAATCCGGGGCCAGCTTGAAGCATTCTTTAGCTTGTTTGGCTGTCAGTTTATCCACGTCTCCGTTAAGGTATGCCTTGAGATCTACTATCCACTCTTCCTCGTCCTGCGCTTGGAGAATCCGCTCTGCTCGCAACTGTTGAACTATCCCTTCGTTCATTGTTTCTGGGGATAGTGAGCCAGCGGCTGAAGAACGGCGCTTCTGCGATCGGGTGACAGCGCTCACCCGGATTATCTCCTCCGTGTTGGCCGGATGGATAATCTCGGGCAGCCGGTTGATCTCCGTCAGATCTGATAACAGAGCTGGATCGGAAACCGTTACCCCTACGTTGTCGCGCATGGCCAGCGTGGCCAAGTGATCTGCGCTCTTATTCCAGTCTCGTTTGACGTGCAACAATTCGTGCTCCGGCCATCTCCGCAAGGCGGACATAACCCGATCATTTAACAATCTCAGCCGGGGCGCCTTGCAATCTATCTCTCCTGTGATTTGTCGGATCACTAGGTTGGAATCACCACATATGATGATCCGCCCCTGTGTCCGGCCAGCCAACAGATCTAGGCAAAGCAACAGCCCTCTATACTCCGCTTCGTTCACCGTAATGCCAGGCGTGAAATCCGAGGCGGCCGCGACCACTTTCCATTCGGGCAGCTTCCACACAATGGCACTATAGGCCCCGACCCCTTTCTTTACGCTCGCCGACCCATCGAAACTCAAAACCATTAGTTCCTCCGTGGGTCCCACTGTTGGCGGCGGTAATACGATAGTTTGTCGAGGCTGCTTCCGAGGTGCGATCGCTATCAGTGCTTCCTCCACTTCTGCCCTGGGGGTAATGCTGGCAGCCAGTGTGCCCAGTATTTCCTCTTCCCCTTTAGTACACTTAATCACTTCGAGGGACCACTGAGACAGCAGAGCCGCCCATCTCCCCAGCCGGCCGTCAATTCCATTCGCCGTCAGGAGCCATGATAGGGTCGACCGTCTAGATAGTACTTTGATAGGTCGAGACACCAGCATAGTATAACACACATTCAAGATCCGTAATTGAGCCAGAACTTCTTTATCCACCATTCCGTAATTGACTTCATTAACTTTCAGTGTCCGGCTGGTGAAGGTCACGGGACAGTACACTCCGTCATGATCTTGCACGAGAGCGGCCGAGATGGCCCACTTGTTAGCGTAGATGATGACCACCGGAGTCTTATTAACATCGAATGTTTCAGGACCGGTGTGGTCGCCATCTTCGCCTTTAACATACCAAAGGCCACCATCGCTCGGGTCATGTGGTCGTCCGGGCCGGCCGCCTGTCGGGGCAAAAAAGGGCGCCTTCTCATTGGCCGAAATAGATGACAAGGGCGGCATCCCATTGGGCTGATATTGCCGGCCCGGCTCGCGTCTCCGCTTGCCTATCCTGCTCTCTCAGCTTATGGTAATCCACCTCCCGCAACTCATACAAGACCGCCGCATAGACTGCAAAATCCTCGATGAACCGACTGTAATAATTCAGGCTGCCCAAAAAGGATTGCATAGCCTTTAGGGATCTCGGGAAAGGCAGATTACTCAGGGACTCCAAATCCTTCGGATTAGCCTCCAATCCGGCAATCGAAACCTGATGACCCAAATAGGTCACCTTAGTCTTTCCCAGAAACTCTTAACCACACTAATCGAAAGATTCCACTTTTCACACATAATCATCAACTTCTCCACTTTGTCACACAGTAAATCCCAGGTAGTTGCCGTCACGAGAATGTCATCAATGTAAGACCGCCGCCCCAAAACTGAAGGTTTTGGGTCGGGGTCCGGGTCACCTTCGGCGAACACATCCCCGACCAGAGCCGGATCTTGATCCGCCTTGATCTTGAAGTGTCCGTACAGCGCGTTATCTATCAGCCGTTGGTAAATCTGCGGGGCATTCTTCAGACCGAACGGCATCCGGTTCCACTCGAACAACCCGAAGGGCGTCACGAACGCAGAGATCTCCCGTCCACGATCGGTCATAGAGACCACCCAGAATCCGCTGGTCATGTCCAATGAGCAATACCACAAAAACTTATCCAAGTCCTCCAACAAGTCGTTTATCAACGACATCGGGTAAATCATCAGCTTAGTCAGCCTGTTCACCAGCCGGTAGTCAATACACAACCTTATATCCACCCCATTCTTCTTGATAATAATTACAATGGGCGAGGCCCATGACGAGGTGGACGGCTGAATTATCTTGGTAGCCAGCAAACCCTTGATAAGCTCTGACAGCTTTTCCCGATACTGGGGGCGACTCTTCGGCATCTTTGTGCGACCGGCTTGGCGCCTCCCACATCAATGTCACATACCGCCCCATCGGCGGCCGGAGGAAGTGCGTTTCCTGGTCCGATCAGCAGATGTCGTCTTTTCCATGACTAATGATAGTGGGCGCCCCACCTGATTGGTTGAAACGTCGCCCTTAGCTGGATGCCCGGACCGGTCAATAGAGGCGGCGATCTGAGGGCCGCCGCCGCATCTACGAGCGGCCGGACGGCGCTAGGCCTGGGATCATGCCGGACAAACGTGACAGAAGGCGTGGATAGTTGCGCTAGCGGGCTAAGCGGACGGAACAACCGCGGATGGCAGACGGCCAAGGGGCGGATTGGTGGCGGATTGTTTGGAAGGTATGAGTGAAAGGAACCTGAAGGAAGATTAGTGTTCTAGTGGATGAAGGAGGCGCCCGGATCGGATGAGAAGCTGCCAAGGAAGTGCTAGCGCCAGCGGTCAGGGAGCTCGGATGGATTGCCATCCGGCCGAGCCGGCCGGGTACAATGTACCAGCCGGATTGGTACCAACTGGGTTCGGCGTACCGGCCGGGTTGGTACCATTGGGGGTTGGTGTACCGGCCGGGCGGGTACACTAAGTCGGAGTTAGCCGGGCTACTTTGGGTTAGGCACATGACTGGACAGCCGTGTTATTTGGGGAAGGTTACACAAAAGGGAGTATTGGATATAGGGATAAATCAGTATATGTTTCGCCTTCTTAGACACAAGTCGCTTTTATTGGTTCATGGCAGTGGGCTAACAAGGTCCCCTCTTGCTGTTATTGGTTTGCCCGGGGAAGGTTAAGTTAACCCACC
>MIQA02000488.1:44744-71952 GCA_001887855.2 Sclerospora graminicola | reverse complement strand
AAATAAACTTCTCCTCATCTACCACACTCATTTCCAGCACTGAAAAATGATCACTCGGTTATTAAATTCACACATTCATTCCCGAATCAACCCCCCCCCTACCGGTAATTAGGTATTTTGTCTGGCCACTTTCGTACACCTGTGGCCACCCTGATCTACCGACAATATGTTTCTAGCCACCTAGATGTAAAAACCCGCCTATTTGGGGCCTTCTGTAAGTAACAGTAGTTATTGTTACTTTTTCTTGACACACTACTGTACCAATTTTAAAGAGGCATGACGGTACTACGGCGAAATATTTAGTTACGAACCGCCGCTCGGAACCTATCCATAATATTTCCCGCACTCGGCAAGGTTGCCCGCTGGCTTTGCTGTTCATCATCGCAGTAGAGCATCTGACGTTGGAAATAGAGCAAGGAACCGGAACTGCAGGGAAATGCCCAGTCAACGGAAGGCAAAGTTCACGTCACAAATTCTCAGCCTTCGTGAAGGATTCCACGATCTTTCTGGACAAAGCGGGCCAAACGGTTCAGGCATTAGAGATCGTGCAAAACGTAGGGCGCCTTTCTGATCTTAAGGTGCAATCGAACAAAAGAAATTTATTTTCCTGAATACACCGGAGATACACACCACCTTGTGTGGTATACGGTAGTTCAGTCGGAAGATATTTGGGGTATAAGATAGCTTTTACTGATTTAATCCAAAAGAAACATCCAAAACCAGCTAATTTACACAGTGCGGGACATCGGTCATAGATCGGGTTGAACGTTTTAACGCTATCGCGGTTCTTGTGATACTATACACCGCGCGAGTGTTTAAACGCCACGGCGAGATTTTGAAACCACTAATACACTTACAGCAGTGCTTTATCCGGATGAAACGTACGGAAATACCTAACGTTCGACACAAAATTTCCCCTTTATTGCTACATGCCCCTAAAGGGGCTGGAGGACTGGCGGTAATTGCTTTACCTATGGCAATTCGGGTGCAGCGGCACAAGGATGCGTCGCAATGGCTAATAGCGCCGATGGACACATTAAGGTAACGTGGCTGCGTTGGAGAAAGGTTTTGAGACGCTGGAGACAACGCAGTACATATCTCACCCAGGAAGGGATTTAAGGATACACACGGTCTTTAATAAGGATATTCGGAATTGTAGCCCAAGATATTAGACAGGGGTTGGGGTTGGATCATCAACAGATGGAGAGACTCGACATGTACGTACAGGAACATCTATCTGCCCAGATTCTTATTCCAACTTGGTCAAGATACTGTACGCCCAGAACGAACTCTCCTGGTGAATGAGACGATCACGGTGAGGGTGGACCTCACAAGCATTCCCTACCAAAATATATTGGTGCCACACTGGGTACCGCTCTGTGGAACGTATAGCTGGGCACGGAACCCGTGGATACGAAAACTACACGCGCAGGAATTGTCGTCGAGGAAATACAATCAAATACCGGGCATGTCTATTATCCTCCAATTGAAAATCATACGACTAACGACTAACAGGTATTCCTGGCAGGTTCTTAGCATTGCGGAGACAACCCACACTAGGGCAAAATTGAAACGGAGGCTGACAGCAATAATTTTAGCGTCATCGCGAGCCCAGCTATTGAAACGCCGCCCCAATTCAGTTACATCGAGCCCACTCAGATGTGGACGGCTTTAAGTGGGAATTGATAAGCCCTGGAATATTACTAGGAGGACGGCCAGGCATCAGGGATATTCTGGAGCAGAATTACTGACATCAAAAACGGCCAGGTGTGTTTTCTCTTGTATTTTGAAGAAGGGAGTCACTAAACATCTTCCGTGGATTCTCTTGCACAGACTGCCGGCGTATGTTAAAACATGCGCATTTTGGTATAATTTCGCCAAAATTTCTTTCAAATTACAGGTTTACGTATCATTCATTTCTCACTGTTTTTAATTCTCTTGAATTTGTTGGACGTGGAAGAGAAATTATATGGTTAGTGTTGGATTCAGCTGGACACGGTATATTTAGTATTCGGGTTATCGTTTTAGAGAGGAGATCAATTATGACCGTGCATTTAAAAAGATTTTGAAATATTCCCTATTAAATTTTGTCGTTTGAAAAAATTACAATACTATTCATTATCTGTGTTGAGAGGTTATGAAAGTGAACTTGTCATAAGTAACAGTCTCTTACTTAAGACAAGTTCACTTTCATAACCTCTCAACACAGATAATGAGTAGTATGAGGTGGTTTCTACTGCACATTTGTGTTATCTATAACATGTCTATTACGGTAGTGGAAGACGATTTACAAAATTAGTCTCAATAGAGCACCCTTGATTTTGACAGATCCGCCGTGGAAGGATACGAGTAAGAGGTCTTATTTAACAAATGGGAAACATTATTCTGACCCCCTCGAATTGATACGTTGACCCCCATTTACAAAAAAAGGACGCAGCATTTCTAAGATTTCTATAGTGTTACAGTACTTGGATGTAGCCACTAGTATACGTGCTGGCATTTACCACACCGACGACAATGCAAATGCTCACTTGTCTACTTATTTGTCTACCCAGTTTTTATCGAGCGACATGCTAATCAATACCTATAAATTTGACCTCAATGCGCGTTTTGTCACGTAGCAGCATCAATTCCAAGACCAAATACATGGAATTCCTGTAATAAGACTGATATTTTTGGAGATGTACTCTTTCCCCGCGCGTAAAATGATCTAAAAAGGTGCTGGCAGCAAGCTCCAGAAAACTCGTGGGATCAGCGGCATAGTGATAAACTTGAGGCGGTAAGACCAACGCGACTGCCACCTTCATCATTTATGTTGCTGAGCATTCATTCTTGGCAGCTAGTAGCACCCCAACAGGCTCCGTGAATGAATAGATGACTTTACTGGTGGCATTTTAACACGATACTACTATTCGCACTTGTTGCAAGTCCATGACCCTATCTGCCTAAAATCCGCAGATTCCATATTCAAAAAAATAGAATTCCATCTTCGCCCTCCATTTTGTTTTATCATCGTTCTTGTGCCTCTATGCGTCGTCAAAGTATTGTAATATAATTTTAGAAATGCCGGCTTTTTTTGTATATGGGGGTCAACGTATCAATTCGAGGGGGTCAGAATAATGTTTCCCTAAACAAATACCTTACCTTGCCAAAGCTTCAGCTGCTTGCTGATAGACGCGAAGTTTCCTTCATTCGAGACTAGCACATAAAAATAAAGAACACTAGTACAGCTTGACGATTTTTTAAACGTTAAAGTATATTGTAGAAAACCCACTTAACAGCGCTGGCATTCTTCATAAACTTCAACCACCCTTTACCCTAATATTGCAAGAATTTACAGAACAAACATTATTATGATTTAACTGACATTGGTCTATAGGTTTAGAGTCATACATTTCTCGGTGATCTTACACTGGTTCCCAGCTTTCTCGAATAGAATACTGGCATCTTTGTTGCATTGTCTTTTTCGCCATTGTACAAGAAATCCTAGTAGCAGAAGCTTTGAGCAAAGGGTGACGTAGAAATTGGCACAAAATATAGTGTTTGCAAAACAACCCTATGTGACTTCTCTAAAAAATTCCCAGATTATGCAAATGAAAATAGCAAAAGCGATGTATCATCGTTAATAGAAGCTATGAAAAATGGTTGGATCCTTGGTTCTTGAAACTTGTAAATTATTCGTGAGTTGAAATCGCTATTTACTTATACAAAGAGCTAAAAGCAGTTAGATTTTTTTCAAGCATTTGCCATTTTTTGTGAAGCTGTTCCCCGCCTCGCGTTTTCAGCCAGCGCATGAGGTAGGATGCATGATAGATCTGACCAATGACAATCCATTATTTGTCTATTCTCCATTATACTTTGGTTCGTGAGAACCACTAGTATGTAGTGCATTATTCATTGTTACATTATGTTTGAAACCCTCGGAACTCGGTTGTCGGATATAACACCAGTTACCGTAAAACGCATGCATGCTTCCACGGTACTACTAAACCCTGTCAAGATTGATGTGGTCACCAAGTTAATCCACACCTAGAAGCACTGTATAATCATACCTCACGTGTCACGATATGAGAAGACACGCAATCGTCTGGCTCAGGGTGACTCGAACCTAATTTCGGATCACTAAGATTATTCCCAAAGTAAGTTAAGAGCGATATCCAAACGCAGGTTTGGCCGCCTGGATTTGCAAGAAACAGATGGGTCAAGAACCAGCTGCATGTCCAAGTCAGTTGTCTGGCTCTATTGAGTAGGATAAGTCTTATATTAATCAATCTATCATTTTCACCGATTATCAAATTTCAGAGGATAGGTGAGAAAGCAATGTTAACGAAATATCGAGCTTTAGGATACAAAAAACAAAACAAAAATGCTGTAGTACAAGAGTAAAATGTTGTAAAATCCACTGAGATAGCGATATCCACTCAACGTTTCCAAACGAGAGAACGAAAACCGGTAAGTCTCTATAGTCTTCACTGATCCACGGTACGTAACGTAAAAAATAGTTTAAACCATGAAAAAAACAACGATGCGCAAACCCGAAAAAAATCTGCAATGTTCTTCCACGTTAGCGTTATCAAAATGCATTAACATGACCGCGACTATCGGTTAGTACAGCGGTCCGCAGGAAGACAGAGTCGACTTGTAGTCAATTGTTCGCAAAAGTAAAAGTAATATATTTATGTAAAAGTTAAAATCCTACTAAAGATGTTTAACTTGAAATATAATACCTATGATCCGTGGCTCTTAACACATGTTTGAGCCCATAGAGAGAAAGACGAGGTATGTGTAATTAATCTCTATTTCAACAACGTTATACACGCTTACATACAAGGACCTGTTCGCGCTCCGGCTCACAAATGATGAAACAAAGGCAATACATTTTTAAGCTAAATAATAAATGTAATCCTTTTTAGAGTGATGGTCACTATTTATTAACTGAATTTTAGAATACAATTTTCTTTCGTGTACTCGTGTCCCGAGGAGCGTGGGTGCATTCGTGGCCTACGTTAAGCTGGAAGTTCTGTCCACTGTTTCGCGCAAGAGCCCCCCCCCCGCCACTAGGTTGGCGGTGGAAACTGACGCATCGGGATCTGCGCCGGCTTGTGGGTGCTTGTATACACGAGCCGCGCATTCAGAACAAAGGGAGCTTTATCGGTGTGCTGGATATCTAAGGGCTTGAAAAATTTGAGTGAAATTTGTTTGAGCAGTTGTGTATTCACTATGCAAATGAGATGTTTCAACGCCACTTTAATCAGCTTATGCTCAAAACATATCCCAACAGTAGCTAAATCGGTCTACTAGCGGCCAAGAAATCTCAATTTTCCTTTTGTTCAGGAATTATGAGCCGCAGTGTACACAACGGCGGAGAGAGTAACGTTGCCAAATGTTTGTGAACAAGATTATGGGCAATTTTGTACTAGGTACATGAAGCCCTGGTACACCCCAGGAATGGCGGATCGTACAGGGACTAGTGGAGGGCATAATAGTAGCCAAGCAAGCTCCATAATTCACTAAACGAATCACGACAATAGAGGATCAAGTGCGGTTTGTCCGGACAATAAGGACGCAAGTCATTGGATGTTTAGTCCTAGATTTAAGAGGAGAAAGTCCCATTTGAGAGGCATTCTCAGCACGAACTTTATCCGGAAAATCATTGCGACCGTGGCGACGGCACGCGGGACGGGCTCCAAGGAATTATGGGTCATAATTGCTCAAGTCAAAACAATCAGCTACAGCGCTAATACACACTCTTTATATTTTCATTTTTTACGCGGAAAACGGCAGAAAAATACGATGGCATAACGATTCTCTTCCACCGATATGATCACAAGCTGTATAATATACATAGCAAGTGATTAGCAAATTCGAGCACGATGTGGAACCAGCAATAGGACGCAAATAGTAAAGAAAACAAACATTCCACACTTGTACGCTGAAAAACGTGTCACGAGCTCTAGATTTAACTAAAGTATATGGAGTTCTGAAGATCTTATTGAAAACACAATTCCAAATGGATGACTTGGAAAAAGGCTGGCACATCTACTTCCTGGAAGTTGATGATAGATACAGCGTCATGGCTTGAAATCCTAGACGGGAAATAGAGAATATACTGCGATAAGATGATGATAATAATTGAGCATCCGGAATAGAGAGGGCGTCAACAGTGCCATCGATGCTGGGAAGTCAGGAATCGGATGCAAAAATGTTCCACCCCTCTTCAAGAGCTCCTGAACAGCAAATCCATTCTCATCACCGACGCAGATATTAAAAAATTAAAGCAACGAGCCCCGACGTTCAGAAGCATGGAAAAACTACGTTGTCAAGTGAAGGAGAATTGTCGATAACAGATCAAGAACCTTTAATTATTGTGCCAGGAAATTCAGGAACAACAAAGAATAGATCGACCCATCCAACCGGGGCGGTGCTTAAAAACTAAGGCAGTGACGAAGGACCACCTCCAAGAACGGCCATAATACAACACACAAAAGAGGGGTCAGCACCATTGAACACCAAAGCGGCAGTAACCCCGTCTCAAGGACAGACGATATCAGCACATACAGCCGCCATCAACGAATCGGAAATTGCAGTTAAAGTCAGGTGTCAGGAACATCAGAAATTCAAATCAAAGTCAAACGCACAGCACAAGCTTTTGCTTAACCAAAACGAAAGCACGGAGATGCTGGTAAGTGAAATCCGTCTGAAGGATAGTGTGTCAGCGCTCTTACTAACAGTGGAACCAAAGGAAGGAAAATTACAGAGACACCTCATGGATGAAATGGTTCTCCAATGTCCCATCACACTTTAAAAAACTAGTACTTGCAATAATAAATACGTGAATGCCTTGAGGCATCGCGTACCACAACTTAACTTGGCGGTACGCCAAATCTTAGTAAAAAGTGGGGGGGGGGCCGCTCAAATTTTGACCGAGTCAATGCGCAAGTTGCAACCGCAACTTGCGAGGAACTCGACGATCTCTCTACTGTAACCCACAGTAGAAGAACAGGCAGCTTCGGTTATCACTGAAGCTGCATTCGAAGAATATGTGTATGAAGCAAGGGCTCCAGACAACGAAGTCAGTCTACCTACTGCTAAAAAAGACCGCTGTACCAGCGGTCCATCTCGCATGTCCGAGAAGGTACTGCGATTATCTTCTGACATTAAAGGTATCATAAAAGCCCTTAATGCATCAACACCTAGAGTTGAAGTAAATTCTAATTTTGAGTTTAAGGAGAAATAGACTCCTCAAACTCCTTCAAGAGGTCAGTGGCGTCAGCCCTCAATACCTTGACCCAGGAGTCAATATCTTGGGAGTAAATCAACCATCGTACCGAGTACTCAGTACGCTGACCTCGCTAATATGGAAACTAGCGCTGAGAGCAACTGCTCTTGGATATAGCGCTTGTTCCTCTGGTTATTAATCAAGGGCGGCGGATGTGGCTGATAAGCCCCTCGCCGTCGTGGTTGCGGAGCATTGGTCTGATCTCATTAAGGTTGAGCAGGGCCACTCCGAACTTTCAAAGATGTACTCGGAGTTGATTTCCGATATGTCTTAAAAAATCACCGTTAGACATCGATCTCATTCTGGCGAGGGGCGCGGCGTGTTAATTGCGTAGGAATGCATATACATTAGACATTCCTGCAGCAATGCAGCCGCACCCCACGTTTTACTAGGGCGACTTAAGCATTTAGTAGCGACGTGAGGACGAGACGCATCTCTACGGCGAATGCAATGAATCTTCGAGTCCGACAGAAGAACTTTTAATTGGTTTCCAGAGAGAAAGAACCGACGTTGCGGAACATTTTCGGGATTAGCCCCAAGATTTGGCGGACTAAACAACCCAAACATGCAACAACCAAATCAACAGCCGATTATACAACCAATCTTTAAACTCAATCGGCGCGTTAATGCAAGCATTCAATACGAACACTTGATAGGAAAGAGGTGTACAAGGGCTTAGGTGCGGGATCAAAGCAATGTGGCTCAATGTTTATACCATCGCAGAATCTACATTTGGATACGAATGGGCTGAAGATTTTAAAATAGTTTTGCCGCGTCACTACCTAAGTGGCATGGCCGAAAGTTACTACAACCGTCAAGTGGATTCTTGGTAGATCGAAGTACAGAACCTACGTCATATTATGAATCGGACACTGTCGAAATTTCATACGACAATCACTTCGCCCAGTCGGTGCGTTTATTTACGGCAAGAAAGCACCCTAAAAGGACATGGAACGAACATTACTCAAGTCTGTGTGTGCACCACGGGTGCTTGAAAATGTGGTTCACTATGCTTCAAGCGAACTCAAGACAATAATGCTGGCCAAATATGATCATTCAAGATACGACAAGCCGAACAACTATGCCAGTTCGATCAAGCAATTGAAAAGGATGGTTAACAAAGCAGAAGACGCGAAAATGATACTATAAACTACGTGGAGCAGCAACCAAAGTCAAGAAGTGCAAAAATTGCAAGAAGATCGGGCACACGGAAGACAAGTGTCGATCTAAAATTACATTACAAGTGGATTTCACACTTATCATAACTGAAATAGGAGCATCGACGACTCAAAATAAATCCTAGATAGTGGAGCAGCACGCACCTCGTTAATGATCCCACGTACCTTCAGGAAGTAGAAGGCGTCCAAGGAACCTGCTATCAAGCTGACGTATTAAAATTACAAGTTACCGGAAAGGGATGGGTAAAACTAACCACATACCTGGATGGCACAAGAAACGTAATTCAACTAAGAAAATGTAGTTTTTGACAAAAAAACTTATGTCGTATGGACTTCTCGAAGACAAATGGTGTCACTAAACTATAAAAATGGTAAACGGGTGATGGTACACCAAAAGACAGGGAAGGAAATTTACTCAGTCGAAAAACCAAACAGGGTACTTAGCGTAGACGTGAAGGTCGAGCGGAAATCAAGTTTCACTGGAGATCAAGCATTGGCAGTCCTCCAAGAAAGTGAGAAGGAGCTTGAGCAAGGACCGAGCCCCGAAGAAGATACTCTCATGCATTTTCACGCACGCCTGGGCATTTAAATTTTGATATGATCGAAAACATGGCTAAAGATGATCATTCTGGAATAAAACGGACGTATTACAAGCGGATGACGTGTCTAACGTGTGCTCAAGGAAAGCAGACGAAGAACGCAAGATCCAAGAAAAGATAGCAGCAAAAATACGCCCACAGGGTGTATTGTGGTGTTCTTTTTCGATTTAAAAGGACCAATAACGCCCAAAGAAAGATTTGGCAGTCGATATCTGATTAATTTAACCGACATCAAGTCGAACAACGTCAGGGTTTTCCTGATGAGAGCTAAAGATGCAGCGGCAAAGTTTTTCGAACATTTTTTGCGTTTTTGAGCGTCAATTGAACAGCAAAATGCACCTCCAAAAGACAGATGGGGGCTCGAAAAAAAGGTTATATTGTTTTGCAAAAGTACTGGAGTATTACGACAGATAAGTAACCAGTGGAGTAATGGTTAGGCAGAAAGGATGCACACGACATTTATGAACATGGCAAGATGCATGGTATTTTAAACTTATCGTTTTGGGACGACGCGGTCCAATACGCGGTCTAAATCAAAAACAGAAGTCCAACAAAATCGAACGCGAAAACATGTCACCATAGACCGAAAGAAAGCCGAACCCGGAAAGAACTCGCTGGCCCACCGCGCCAAGATAGGCATCATCGCTGCTAAAAAGAGAGAAGTCAAAGGGTACAAGGTCAACTTCAGAGACGAACGTGAAGTGGTTGCAACGCAGCATATAAAAAACATTGACACTCTCAACGAAGCTCAAAATGAGCAAGTGAAGCGAGATTTGGCGTCGGAAGGAGAGCAGGAAGCCGCAGCAAGGCCTGCGTCAAAAGAACAAACAATCACTAACGAAGAAAAAGAAGGCGTAGCAACGAGACCGACATCAGACGTGTGGATTTACCAAGGCAAACATGCAGAAGGATAATAAACCAAGCGAAAATGAAGCCAACCGAGCATTGCGGACCGAACTAGAAGCTCAAGCGAGTAAATAATCGTGGAAACTGCAAATTTCATTCCTGAAGTGGACCCCAAAATTTTGACCAAGCGATGAACAGTGCTAACAAGTTGAGCCGGTTGAAAGCAGTCAATGAAGAATTAACAGGTTTGGAAAGTAACAAAGTGTGGACAATCGAAGAAAAACAAAAGGATTGCCGCCCTTTACATAGCAAAAGGTTTTTTTAAGACGAAAACGGACGGAAATGGGGATATCGAAAGGTACAAAGCGCGACTTGTAGCCTGTGGAAACGAACAGATACCGGATTAAGATTTAACGTTCGCGGACGTGATGAAACTAGGAACGGTTAAGTTGATTCTAGCCTTATCAAAATCCTGGGGTGTTTGCGCACAACATGGAGATATTCCCAACGCTTACGTTGTAGCCGCGGAAACAGAACATGAAATCTATATATATACCAAGGTATGGATATGAAGACGAAATGCTACAATAAAGATGTTGACCCAACGTGTATGGTTTTGAAAATACGGAAGATTATCTATGGATGAAACCAAGCCGGAAGGCTTTGGAACCAACTTCTATACGGAAAAGTAATTGAGTCAGGTTTCAAGCAAAGTATCACGGGCATGTGTCTAGATTACAAAGTCGCTAACAACTCCATCAGTCAGCAAAGTATCACGGACACGTGTCCATATTACAAAGCCGCTAACAACTCCATCAGTCTACGTAGATGACTTGCTGGTGAGTGGAACTCAAGAGAAACTCGCCGACGATTTTTTGAAGTACTGAAGACGCTGGAAACCGAAATTTTGGAAAAAACTCATAATTCTTAGGAATGAGAGTAAGGTACGATGAAACCAAGGGATACACGCTCGATCAAGAAGTTATGATAGCAAACTTGCTACTTGAGTACAACCTGGAAGAAGCAAACCCAGTCAAGACACCCATCAGCAACGAATACGAAGATTTAAATTTTGAAAATTCAAACCTTTTGGACAAAGTAACGAGATCCGGTGTACTTTGTTTTCAATCACTAGCTGATGCATTGCTTTGGATTTCACGCTGCACACAACCGGATATTTCCTTTGCGGTGCATGAAGCGACACGAAGAACTCACGATCCAAAAATTGTCGATTGGAACTTGGCGAAGCGAATTGCAAGGTATTTAAAAAGTACGAAAGAGTAAAAGTTGCACATGGGACACGAAATTATCGAAATCAAGACAGGATAATGTGCTGAAGGCTATAGCGATGCAGATTACGCTGGCGCAAAACGACCACAGAAAGACGACAACCGGAGGAATAATGAAATTAAACGAAACCATGATTAACTGGCTGTGGCAAGAAGCAAGGAGGCGTTTTGCTTTCTACCATGGAAGCAAAATATTACGCAGCGTCTAAAGCTGAACTGGGGATACTAGGTTACAAGGAAACTTTGTTAAAATCGGAGTTGAAGATGCAAGGCCTATGACTGTTCACATCGACGACCAATCGGCCATCAAAGTAATGAACGAACACGAAGATTTTTCGTAATTGAAGCTCATTGACTTTAGATTGAAGTTTATGATTGCTATGTTGAAAGATGGAGAAATAAAAAGACATGGTTGCAGATATCTTGAAGAAAGCATGACCTTACCCAAAGTTCGCAAAATTACGAAGCGATGTAAAATTCACACTGAGAAGGAGTGTTAGAATTATGTATTTGCGAAAATGACTGAACCAATATTTCGGTATTTTCACTGATGAACTCAGTACAAAACCGGTATCAGCTTGGTTGGTTTTCAGAATTCTAGTTTTCAAAATTCTAATTTTGATAGTGTGGACATTACATTGAAACACACGAAGTCGAAATTGCATACGCGGGGGTTTCCTGGGACGGCGGGTTGGGTTTCTAGGTCAGAAATAAGTTTCAGGCCAATAGAAAGGATCAAATAGTTACTCGGTGAACACTTCTCAATATACATTGCATTGTTAACATTAACTTTGTTGTATATTTCCATCGAGGTGATTTCGTCTACTGGTCTACCTTCAACTATCGATCATGAACAAGAAATTTGAACACAAAGGGTGAGCTTCACATCATCGTATTAGAATATTATAATAGAAGTGTATCACACGCGTAAAGATAATCGCACACTGCTGCAACGCAAACCCACGCTTTTTTTGCACGATCGATTATTGTGGCCTATATTATTTCGCAGCGACATTTTTAGCGTTAGTGCAAAATTACCGAAGCCCACACAAATTTCGTTTTTCTTGCAAAATTTTGAGTGTAAAATTAGTATGACCCACACTAATGACACTTTTTGCTGTAGCAAATCACCAGGCACTGATACTGACGATGCAAAGCTGCGAAAGAGATCACCTCGGGGCAGTCGGTACAACGACGTTTTAGTTGCGATTAGGTCCTCATCATAAAATCATAGACAGAGACTCGAATTAATACTAGCACGAAGTCCCGCTCAGGTCGAGAACAATGGAGTAAGATCGAAGCCCTTACTCCCAACGGATGGTGGAGTGGGAGATGAGCAGACGATCGTGGAGCACCTACGCAAATGTTTTGGGCAAGTTTAAGATGGAAATTAGAGATCAACCAGGTGGCAAAATTCATTACCTAGAGTATGGGTGTTGACGTTGGTAGACCTTGAGAGGGGATCGGAAGGTATTGTCGGGGGCGTATTGAAAACTCGCCAGTCTATATAGGCATACTACACATATTGCACGAGTACGGGAGTTTGGTTGTGGTTATTGATTATCTCTAGTTACTGGCTGGTCTGATCGGAGACTCGCTGACTGTACGACTGCGACATAGCTCGTTGGCGGCTAATCTCGCATAATATTCCAAATGAATAGAGACGAGGCCTAGCCATCATACGCAAGGGAGTTTGTTGAAACGGTTGAACTACATCTGATATCATTTGGAGTTTGAATGCAAAGTTAACCATGGCAAGCCGTTGATCGGCCCTTTTAAAGATTATTTGTTTAAGAAGTATATCTTAAAATTGGTATGTCATAGTATTTTTTATGTCAGAGTATTTAGTGGTTAGGAGAGTATTTTCAATTTTCTTTGGTTTCACAACCAAACGATCTGGTTTTGGCTTCAGCTAAAGTTCAGAAATACATAGATCGCGGTAGAAGCACAGAAATGTATACTAGCCTACGGGCGTCACCCAAATCGACTTCGTTGAAAAGGACCTAGAAAATTTATCTAGTTCGACACTATTCGCGTCGATTCAAGAGTGGAAAGGAACACACTTGGCAGACCATAAAGGAATTACAAGCTACTGAAAAATAGCTCGAAGCGTTATCAGTAAAAAAACGCCCGATCGCTACCAAGGCTATAAAAAAATCGTCGGGTAACACTTTCCGTTTAGATATTATTTTACAGCCAACACCCCAGTAATAACGACCTCTATTGATTTGTTCTACGTCAATCAGCAAAAGCGAGGCTCATTTATGCTGATGGGGAGGATCTCACAAGTAACTAAATCACGAAAAATCGGGGAGCCCTTCGTTAATCAACAGTCTGGTAACGTTGATCAGTTATTACCAAATTTTCGATCAGCGCTCCACCACATGAGCTCAACAAAGGCTCAAATATGTTGCAGAAGCGCATGCCATAAGCGTTTCGACGCCCAGAAGGCGACACAATCGAGATCAATTTTAAAGAGCTCTGTGTTCTGCCGATTCAACCATTTTGGTTATCTTGGTGACAGGATTACTCATAGGTTTATTGGTGGATAACTTTCGACGAATTAGAAATTGATGTTGCTGTAATTCATCACTGTTTTTCAGTACATGTACATGTACAGAGCGTACCGTTACCGGTATTTGCGGCAGCAATATACTACTAGTACTAAAATAAAGCGCTAGATCACGACACCCTATTCTATTACTTCGAAATACTTAGTATTGTATTTGATGGTACCCACCGTTCCGACGGGGTGGTAGAGGCCGATTTTATTTTTGGCGGCAGAGTTTAATATATACCGTCCTTTTCAGTGCATGTACCGTTATCTGGTTGCAAGGCTACAGTATAGTACTAATCCAAAAAATTCGCGGGGTCACCGTAAGGACATATCGACGAAAATCTATTATCGATATAGATTGCTCAATATTTTTCGTCAACTGTCCAAAATAAAATCAGCAATAAACAAAATTATTCGTCGACTATTTGTAGCAGGTTCATCATATTTTAAAAAACGTGTATTTAAGAGAGGCAAAGTACAGTATCGGATGCAAAAACCAACCGCACCATACGGTAAAGACGTATAAGTCCCAACCATGGGACCCACTTGCTACATCATCTACATCAGCACAGCACCGCAAAACTTGAGCGTGTGAGATGCGCAGGCAGCGTATAGTTGGGAGGTTGCATCAGCAGCAAGTACAAGAAATGCGCTGCGGTGAGCTTACTTGGAAAATCTGCGTGCTCGTGAAAGATCTGGATGCGCGGTTAAAGAATTTGGCACGAAAAACTCGTGCGCACCACGTTCGAGGCTAATCCCGCTCGATATAATTGTATTTTTTAAATACGAGAGGTTTTAATGGTTGAGCTATACCCTTTTAAAACCGTTTGTGACGGTTTATATCGTTTAAAAAAGAGTGTCGAATAATTTGGTCATTGCTGATTTTATTTAGGCATTAGAGAACTTTCGCAACATAAAAATCGAGAAGGTTTCAGTTTTAGTTTGCCCTCAGTAAGGCGTGGTTTAGGGCAAATCACAAACTCAATCTCATCTCAATCGCGGTTAGGTTTAAGATTTCGGACTTGTATCTCAACTGTTGAGATCCATCTGAGAAAGTGTGGTTGGCGCAAAGGGATGAGGATAGGCGACAGTCATTGGTAGGAAAAGATAAAGAAAACATAATGACTGAAATAATTCACGACCTCCTACACAGTTGGAGAACGAAGATCTGACAACATTTGTCACTTCACGTCGACGTTATTTAACAATTTACTGCGATGTGAAGAAATAGATTTGGAAGCCGAAGTGAAAATCTTTAAGTTGGTAAGAGATGACGATGGAGCTTTCAGCTCCACTGAGTCTGGAGCTCATGGTCTCGGGCCCGATGCAACAATATTGACAGCTTATACTATCGAGAATTGCTCTGTGATCTTAGTGACAATTTTCATTGGCGTCTGGATTGCGACTCTTAGTCTTATCAAGATTCTAGATCGGCGTATATTCTATTACCGCTACTTCTTGTCTGACGAAGTACTCGTGTCACTGCTGCTTATCCTGGGATTTTTGATCACGGTAATGCATATTATTTTACTGTACGCTGTATTCGTGATGAAACTTACCTATGGCATGATGGAACTGGCGGATAGGGAGCATTTGTCATTTTATTTCTTGGCACCGACAGTTACATCGAAGGAAGTCGTGCAGCCATCGATTTGTTTAAGTGGGTGCAAGAAAACTTTATTAATGACGAGCGTACGCGACAGGTATGGAGTGAACAAGTCGAAAACAGTCGCCAAATGATGTCGCAAGCCATCAGTGGCGTTGAAGACAATTACAACGACACAATGTGGTGGCCACCACTTAAAAGCTTGGTGAAGACGTATTACGTCGACGCCAAATCTCTTGACGGAAATACCACATCTCATGTATCAATTTTTTCTAAATTATGACTCCCTGAGAATATGACGCTTGCGGAAGCTTTGACTTTCGCGTACTTGAAAGTTGAATCGGTGAACCTAACGTCGGTTCAGCTCCCCGACTGGACGTCGAAGGGACTAGAAGTTAGCAGCATTGCCGTTGAATCTGTGGCTCAACTGGTTTTCCTGCTTTTCACACTGGTTATAGCCTTCGTAAGTCTTGGCGTGCGGTCATTTTTTTCATCTCATCGCTATTTTATCTACTGTGTACAGATTGGGATCCTATCGAAAGATTCGTTCAGGACCTGCTACATATCCAAGTCGACAAAAGGCCAGAGGTTGTCAGGTCTTTGCGAAAAGTGATTGAAGGCGTTTTCTTCCTGCCGCTGAAAATGGCGAGTATTCACGCTATTGTAACAGTGGTCTCGTTTACGATAGTGGTAAGTCAAAATATTGCCGTATTTCTTGTTCTGCGCACTCATTACATGTCAATTTCATTTGCCCTATCGTGAGTAGAATGTCGACTTCATGTACCTTGCGACGACAGCCACCTTCTTCATTTTAATTGTATGAATCATCCCCCCATATTTGGTTTGTGTGCCGTGGGTCATTTCAATCGGCCTGACCTCTTCGATTGTGAAAGCACTTGCACTATTTGCGTCCAATACGTGGCTTTCAATGTACTGGATGAAATGAAAAGAGCATTTTAGCTCTGAATTCTTATGTTTCCGCGTCAAGTGTAGTATTCGGTGTATATAATATTGGCTTTGAGGTAAGAAATTACAATAACATGAGTTCTGTTTCGAGTGCTTATGCCCGTGTTTTTGCATATGAACAAAGGGAGTCATTTTCGGGCACTTGATTGTATGCGGCGTGACGTTTGCCTACGACGTCTCAAACCACGGTATCCAAGCCTCCCAAGACGAATTTGAAAAATCCGACGATGTAAAACATGACGAATCGTTAGATGGTAGTGATGGGGAGGAATCACGCAGCACGACGTCCTCACTCGATGAACTCGTGCATCATCTTCTCACGCTCCTTATCTGTTTTTGAAGTCGACGCTCTTCCATCGCAATCTCCTACGAGTGGATTCCGTAGACGACGCATTGCGGCTTCCAAAGTACGAATTCTACTGGTGATGGGAATGCAGCTGTGCGAAATATGCAATTTCGATCCCCTTTTCAGTTGAGTTCTAGTGTGCATAGATGTGTCTATCTGAAATTGAAACCCAACTCCAGCAAGTTGCGAAAGTTCTCTATTGGCGAAAACAATTGAGCAATCGTGTGGTTTGCAGTATTGGTACCGGTAGTGATTATTATCGGTAGTACCACCGGTATTAAACACTACGCTGGGTATGATATTTAGTGGCGCCGACACTAATTAGCTAACCAAATCTGACGCGCTAAATTCAGAATTAGTGTCCGTGACACTATTTGAAAACCGATACTATTTACTACTCTACCAAATACTAGTAGTGTCATTACATGGAACGGACCGACATTAAGGGGCGCTGATATAAAATGCCCCAGGTACTTTTATACCTTACTTCTAAATATATATATTTTCCCCTTTTGCAAGCGCTGACTACTCGTAACCAAGTTACTCGACGGACGCCAAACTTTACACACAATACCGACTTAAAAAACGGAACACCAAGAAACACTCGCCGTTTACGCAAGCCAACGTCGTATCTCCGAAAGGACTGGTCGAAGGGCTATTTTGGTCATTTTTCCACTTTAAGTGTAAAATTGGCTTATACTGTCGGTCTCTGAGTTTAAGTTCCTAGGAATAAAACTTTTACGGGATTCGTTTGTTTTCGGAGTAAATTAGTAATATTTAAGTTACTCTACGACACTGTCGCACTACCGGGATGTCATTCCAAGTTGCTACGAGTTGCCTTGTATTAAGAAATAGAAATTAACTTTTGTCAGGCTGCACTTTAAGACCCGATAGTCGACCGAACTGCTTAACAATCGTCGTGGTAGCGTCCAGTTGGGAAGCGTTCCGTAAAAAATAGTGGAATCATCGACGAAAGCCGAGAATCTGGGTTCTTTAGCTGTACTGTTCGAGCTTATATTTAACCCTTCGATCAATTTTGATTGCTGTAATGCTAAATGCTAAGGGTTTGACAGCCAGTATAAAAGCAAAAGGCCAACAGACAGCCTTGTCTTATTCCGGCTTTTACCTCCATGGGTCGACCAACTACGTTATTGACAATAAATGCAGCTGTTGAGCCTTGGTGAAGATTCATAATCAATTGAATAAAGTCATTCCGAAATACAAATAGTGATAATGTTTATAGAGGTAATTTCTATCCACAGTGTCGTACGCTTTTGCAAAGTCAAGAAAAACGAAACCTGGACTATTGTTTTGATCAGTTGTAGGTTGGCTAGAAGATTGTTTCCATGTTGCCATCATGATGGCGACAGCTTTATCCAGTCGTCTCCCCGTCACAAAACTTTGCTGAGTTTCCCATACTATATGACTGAGAAAGTTTTGTAGTCTAGTAGCCAGGATCTTAGCAAACAATTTGTAACTTGTTTGCAGTAGTGATATTGGTCGGTAGTCTAAAGCATTTAATGAGTCCCCCTTTTTACGGAGAGGGTTAACCAATGTTTTCAGGAAAGATTGGGGTGGTTTTCCCCCGGATAAAATACGATTGAAAAGCTTAGTCAGGGGCTCACATAGAAGTTCGGCAAAATCCTTGAATAAATCGTTACTCAATCCATCCTGTCCTGCTGCTTTCCGCCGTTCCAGAAATTGACGAATATGAGGTTAAAGAAGCTAAAATAGCTTTTTTAACCTCATATTCGTCAATTTCCGCCAATGATTCGTTACTATTGTCGATTCTAACACGAAGGTCCGTAGGTATAGTCATAAAAGTGCTCAGTGCTGTCTTGAGCTGGTCTATTGATACCTCTCTATGTTTGATACCCATAATTGGGTGCCAGCATCTCGCAAATGTATCAGGAATCGGAGTATCTTTCTCAGAAATGAAATAGTAGTGACCGACTGATCCTTCTCTCGAATTGAAGTCCTTTTAAATAACCAACGGAGTGTTTCAGTTGTACGGTTAAAAAAGTCCCCTCGCCGTGCCTTGATGTCTTGTTGGAGTGCCGCTTCTACTGATGAAATAAGTTGTTTTCACGACTGTGCATTGTCTCTAATAGCTCTCCGTAATTGGGTTACTTGGCGGCGACGTCTGGCCGCCACTTTTTTCGCAGTTCTGAAAAGAATAGCGGCACAAACGTCTATTCATTTATCCCACCATAGTGAATCATAAGTGTCTGTTTGAATACTTGAAATGAGGTTTTGGGTAAGGCCCGATCGAAACGTTGGTGTTGTCGACTCATAAAATGGGTAAAGTGGTGTAATTTGAGTTCTCTTTTTCGGCTTTCCTGGTTCTTTCAAGTACAGTGTAACTTGAGCATGGTCAGAAAACACCTGGGGTTTTGTTACCTGTAACCATTGTACCATCGGAGCCAGCTGAGATAAAAATGTAGAAGCGATCAAGCCGACTGGCATGAGTCCCTCGCCGGTTGCTATTACTAATCTCTATCCCATCGGACGACTGTCGTAATTCATGTGCCTTTGTGCCGAGTGGCATGAGTCCCTCGCCGGTTGCTATTACTCATCTCTATCCCATCGGACGACTGTCGTAATTCATGTGCCTTTGTGTTAGACCTAGTGCAAAGACGTTTAGCATCCGGTGATTCGAGGTTGTGATCCTCTTGATTTTCCTGGGATGGTTGATATTCTGATTCCTCAGATTGCGAGGACTCCAATAGTAAAGTGTCTTCTGAAGTAAAACAAGACCTCCCTATTTTGTGATACCACTGATGTAATATAGGTTCAGCGATCTGATACTTTTGCATACAACAATATCTCACCCGAGGATCCAAGAGATCAAAAGACATTCGTAAGAGATAGACGACCTACCGTTTCTGTCCGGAAATAGAAAACTTCTAGCATTCTTGGATCGTTGGTAGATATGATCTGTTGTATCTCACATTTTAAATCATGGTGGATTGTCGGCCTATTCATTCGCCTAATTAAATCGTCGAAGTCACCATTCCAGTCGTCCGGATCCCACGGTGAGTGCTTTTCATATGTTATTATCTGACTAGAGGTTACTGACACTCTTCCATCATCGGTAATGTTGACAGAGTCCATTGTATCCTTAGGTACATGTTGATCAGAGGCTGTGTATTTCTCGACCCATCCGATGACACTGTTTTCTGGTCATCGAAGTCTTCCTCTGCATCGCTTTCATACTCAGCCATCTCAAGATCCTGTCGAGGCGTTGTTGGTTGCTGTAGATGACGACGTCCACGTCAATGAATATAGGCCGAATAATGTGCACCGGCAAAATGCAGTATTATCATAAGCTTCCTGTCTTCTCCGTTTAATTCCATCTTTTGATTGACTACTTTGCTCACGCAACCACGTCGCGAAATAGGGTATTCTCCGCTGGCTTGGTAGCTCAGTCTTATTCTTTTTTTTTCTTTTGCGGGGTAAATTTGATTACGCCTGGTACGTCTGCCCCAGGTATGGTACTGATAACGAAAATGTACCTTTGCATCACAGTACTTATGCTTGCAAGCGTGTCATTACTACACCACGCTGTTGGGGTTACATGGCTGACCCACTAGACGCAAAATCGGATAGGTATTCTGTCGATTCTTGAGTAGATATTTTGTAATATTCCGACCAAGCGCTAACAGGGTTTGTTTTCTGACCCCCGCAGAAAAGTTTAGATCAAAATCCATCGACGCTCTCATATGACTGCCTTTCTTGATACTATGAGACATTTCCTTCACAATTTGTGAAGAGGAGCTTTGAAGTGAAGATGAAGCCACCGCCTGACAAACCGCATAAACCTGACAATTTCCTGTAGAGGGTGTATTAATTCTTGTGATTCCCATGTGAGTCTCTGCCTCTCTGAGTGATAGAGTGGTGTCATGTCCAGTAAGATTCAATTTCTTGGACTGATGTCGTTGGAGTTCCCCTTCTATCGCCGTTACTTTATTAACCAGACGGGTGATGTAAGCTTTGTGTTGACTTTCGTTAACAAGGAGATATGTTTGTTCCTTCTGTTTTGGTCGCTGTGCCTGTTTGTGGGCGTGCTTGTTTGGGTTGACTGAATGTGACCTTGCTATCGAAGTTGACGATGGCTCCTGGTGTGACGATGCTGACCTGTTTCCGATACGCTCTCCGATGGATTGACCTTTACCGGTTGGTGCCGTGTTGTTGTCCTTCCCGTTTTGAGTGTTTACTTTGAATTTTGCTGACCCCGGCTTCGAGATCAGTTGGTTATCCTCGGTTGATTCAGGTGCTGCCTGTTCTTGTGGTTCACAACGTTGTTGACCAGCTATCCTATTCCTTCCTCCTTGTGACTCAGGATGAGTCTGATTCAGGTATGTCCCTGTCTTTCTTTTTGCACCTTGCCCTTTTGTGTCTTTTTACTTTTGTCCATGTATCATCGACGTTTTGTCCGGTTTGAGCACTTTCCACAGTATCGTGAACTGATTTATCAGAGGCGACTGCCTGATTCTCCTTATTAGCAGTCGTTGGTGATGGTTTGGGCTGTTTCGATTGGATCTTTAATGACTCCTCCAATTTTTTCCTCTTGGTTTCAACCTGACGGCGTAACTCCTCCATACTTTGAAAAGTCGCTGCCGGAATTTCCAACTTTCTCATGTCTTCGTCAGCGATGACTATACGCTGGTGTTTTGCTAATTCCTGTATTGAGGCGGAACATTGTCGCATCGGGTGACCAGTCTCACCGCAGCGCAAACATTGCCGACGTCCTGTTGCTGTCGGAGGTTCGACGATGATCATACGATTACACCAGTAGATGCGGAGAATTCCCTCGAGAGCGTGTGGACAACCCTCCGTTTCTGTAATTAGTTCCCACGAAGTGGATGTGTCCGACCAAGGGCACCCGGTGTCCATGTCATCATGTTGAAAAGGAACTTTACGAATCAATTTGAGCATACTGTAGAGTTTTGTTAACTCAATCGCTTTTGTAACATTTTCAATACACAAGAATAATACCCTTGGATATACTCCTCTCCATTGATATCCAGTTGTTGCTGTCATGCCGACTTCAACGGTGTTTTGGGCCGTTCGTGTAAGTTTTTCAGTGTGTGATCGTAGCGCTGAATTGGTCCTTCACCCCAACATTTTTTTGCTATTTCATCTGTATAGAAATGAAAATATAAAGAATGGTTAGTAGGATTATAACTTATAGTTTTTACCTGAGCGACCATAGCCCAAAGTTCTTTGTTCCATTTGCAGTGGCTGTCGCCGCTGTCGCGATACTATCTTGAATGCTTTTTGTACTTAGAAACGCTTCATTAAATGCGCTTTTTCCTCGTAGGTCGAGTGTCAAGCATCCTTCGACTTGAGCTCGAATTGTTTGTAGTAGCCGTACTTGATCATCCACAACATATTCTATAATAAACTGAGGGACCTGCCTCGCCAGTATCGTCCCTTCAACTAAGCCTTGCACAATCTTCCATTCTTGTGGTGTACCCTTACGGCATTGTGCTGGCGCGAATTTTCCGTAGTCCAGCTCGCATAATTTTCTTAATGTTAATATTTCTGCCCTGATCGTTGTTTGTTCAATCGCAGTCTATTTAGTAATTACCTATTAGCTACAATAAAATCTCTGAGTGCTAGATCTAAACCCACATCCGTCTCTGATGAACTATCCACCTGAGGAACAGGCAGTAAAACACTGTGTTCATCACTTGACTGACACTGGTAATTCTCTTGCAGACACTCCAAACCGATGAGCATGTGTATCCCGCGAAGTCTGGTCGCTGTTCTGCTCCTTTCAAAATAAGCCACTGCTAACAACTGCTTCATAGTTCTTGTCCAAATCAACTGTAATTGCTCATGCGCGCTTCGCTGAATCTCTTTGTGCACGATTTCGTTACGCTGTGCACTGGATGATCAGTGTAAAACACCTGGGAAAGGGGTCACACATATTGTGTGGGGGTGCAGTCGGGCTAAGCAATTTTGGGCCCGACTTTTAACATGTTGGAACGGGCGCAGTGTCCTGAATGCTGAGCTGGAACAATATAGGAGATGTGTCGATACTCGCAAACCGCCGGAAATTTCGGAGGCACTATTGCACTGTTTGCAGATAAGATGAGGAAAGAGAGCCGAGGAGTGTAAGGAAGCACTTGCACGCGTGTGGAAAGGAATTTGTTCGCTTGGAATTACGTGGTTGTTACTCCGTCCATCCGAGTCATGATCCGATCCGGCATCCGGCCGGCTAGATCGGTCACTTCCATCCGCTTGATCGTGACTGCTCGGATGTTGCATGTTGAAAGCTCACCTTGTGTACCCGTCAGTACTGGGTCCCTCAACATATAGCTCGCCCCCTTCATGAATGCAGACTTGGTCGGCTTCGGCTGCTTCGGGCTCTTGATCGGCCGGCTGGGCCGATCCGCCTTTGGCTATTTCCGAATTCTGCTTGGCCGGTTGGGCCGATCCGCCTTCGGCTAATTCCGAATTCTGCTCGGCCGGCTGGGCCGATCCGCCTTCACTCCGGTCGTCAAACCAACTGTCATCGGGGTTGACCGCATATGCAACTCCGCTTGCTCCTTTCTCCCGACCCTGTCGTTCGTCCGTCTTCCTCTGAGTGGGCAAAACCAGTTCCGCGATCGGGGCGTGGCCTCGGCCAATACGTTCAGCCGGATCCGGCGACGGCCGGCTCCGCGTCAATATTTTAGAAGGGGTCCGGTACTCGGGTTTATCCACCATCGGAGTCTGGTCCTCTTCTAATTCTTCCTCTTCGCTGACCAGATCGGTGGTTGCCTGAAAAGCCAGGTTTTGCCACTCGATATAGCGTCTTGAGCCAATAGTGACATAGCCCGGCCGGCGGGGTACTTTGTCCTCGGCCAGCCACATTCCAATAATCACATCTTCATGCAAGGTGAGGGGCTTTTCAGAGATGTTGGTCACGCTTATAGAGTTGAGATGACCACCTCCTTTAACAAACGAGGGTACCCAGCACTCGCCCCTTGTCAGCCATAACTTACTCCGCCGGTCGTGTGGTCGTAACATTACTTCCACCGCTTTTCCCACTGGCACCGTTACAAACTGACCTAACTTGAGGAACTGGACGTGGGCGCCATATAAGGGCCGCCGGCCGGCCAGCTGGATCTGTACCTCGTCCGGCAACGTCAATGTTCCATGCGATAAGTCCAGCCGTATGCCGGCCGGGACCATAAAGTCCATGCCCAAAATTGCATCCTGCCCGGCCAGCTTGCCTACCCAGGCGGTAAAGTAATATACCAAAGACCCAGCTAACGTAATCTTGACTCTTGTCCTTCCTTGGGTCATGTATGAACTTTCTCCAATGCCGATACATTCCTGCCGCTTCGTCTCGTCTATCTCACACCCCACCTTACGAGCAAAGGTGGTGTCTACGATAGACACTTCCGCGCCAGAGTCGAATAGCATGGTAGTTTATTGATTTTCCCATCCGCCTTGGCCTGCTTGAACCATTTATCCGGCGAGTGATACTTCCAATAACCTCGCGACTCGCCAGGTAACAAGTTCAATTCCATTCGCACTTCAGACCGGGAATACTCATCCGTCCGTATACTGCTCACCAGGAAGGGGTCAGCCGTACCGGCCGGGGACCGGGTGACGTAATCGTCAAACTTACATGTATTGTCGGTTATCCTTTGCTTTGCTTCTTGATTATCCTCTTTACCGACATATGCATAGATACTAACACTAGACCGCTCGGCTCGAACCAGATTCCAACCTGGCGAGCGATCTAGTTTAACATCTTTTCCACTCCGGGCGGCAGCATTCCAGCATGCTTGGTCGGGACGTACCACTTCTTCATCTGGTTGTAGAATTCTTCAATTGGGCACAGTCCCGCCTCATGCACCTCCCCGCAAGTCTTACACGTGAACAGGCAGTGTTCCACCGGGTGTCCCTTCCTCTCGCACTTCTTGCACGTCAGCCGCTTCCACAGCTCCGGTCGTCATGCTTGATGGACCCACAGTGGGTGCATTTGCGCCTGGGGTAATCCTGGTCAGTTCGAGTCGGAAAACCCTTCGACTGACCAGACCCGGCTGGCAGCCTGGATGGCTGACTGGCTTCTGCCGAGAAAAGGTACCGATACTGTTTCCCCTCAGACTCGCCTCCAGATCGCTGATACTCCTCTTCCGAGCTGGTCGCGTCTGACTCTCGGGCGACCATGCGGACGGCTCGGGCCGTTCTGGTAGATGGCGGCCGGCCTCCTTGATCCGCGTTAAATCGGGACTTGAAACGGCCGGTTCCAATAGCCGCCTTGGGGCCTTGCTTCTTCGCTCTTAGGTAGGTGCGCAACGTCAATTCCAGCTCCGTCGTATTCTTTAACCGCAGTAACGCCAGCTGGTCTGCCAGCTCCCGATCGTCCAACGTGCTGATGAAATGTTCCACATGTTCACAGGCGGCTTCCGACCGGCTGGCATCTTCTTTAACGGGAATATCCGCTCTCATGCCAGCGACATTTAAGCGATGGAGATACTCCAGGGGGGTCTCATCCGCTCGCTTCTTGGTGTGGAAATATTGTCGCGCCGCTGATGTTCCAGATCCGCAGTATTGTTCCTCGAACGCACCGGCCAATCCTCTCCAGTTTCCTCGGATTTCCCGGCTGAGCCGTTGGATCCAGTTTTTTTGCTGGACCTTTCATCAAATCCCCAAAGATCAGGCATTTCTCATAGTCCGACGTCCGGTCTCTGAGAAACGCCGACTTTGTCTTGCTCAGCCATCCTCGGGCTTGGTCCTCGTCCGTGTCGCGTCCGGTGAAATCCTTCAGCTCGGACGTGGACGACATTCGCACCCTCGTGATCGCTCCTGAATCTGCATCAAACGCTTGGGCCGAGGCCATATGGGCTCGGCGGTCCATCCCCAGATCCAAGTCATCCGGATCGTAATGGTACTTGGCCGACTTGACGGATTCCATATCCACGTCGCTGAGAGACAGCTTCCTATTCGTTGGCCGACGTCCGGTCCGGCGGCCTGTCTGGCGGCTCGGCGGGGCGGCATGGGGTTCACTCTGCTTGGACTGCACCGACTCCATGTCTTCGTCACTCGGCTCCCTCGCATAGTACTGGACTGGCTCGGGCGCCTGCGTTCCCCGACGAGCCGGCTGGTCCGGTGACTTCGGACTGCCGCGGCTGGCGCTCAGCCGACGCTGCTCTTCCAAGTATCGCTCCATCATCGCCGAGAACATGTTCTGCAGGTGATCCGGCACCTGAGGGGCGACTTGGGGGGCGACTTAAGGGGTGGCTTGAGTGGCGGCCAGGCTGCCAGATTGACATTCCTTCTTGATCTGCCCATCCGCGTCTTCGTCTTCCTCCTTCGGTTCTGGATCCGCCGTCGCCGTCCGCCAGGCCTGTACACTGTACTGGCCGGCGTTCTTCCGCTCGGGCGTACCCGGATCCTCGCGTCCTCCAAGTCTCATGGCCGTCGCCACACGCGCTGCTCCCCTTGGGCCAAGCGTCATGCGGGTGATACCCACCGATGAATCAGATGAGTCCGCTTCCGAAGGGGCAGACTCGTACTGCGAAGAGCCTGAGTGTATCCCGGCTGGTTTGCTTGTCGCCGGCGGCGTGGACGGCGCCACTCCAGTCGTAGCTGTCATCTTTTTCGACGGCGGCGAGCAACCCACTAGCGGTACCAAGTGGTCGTGCAGGGCGCTGGACGCCTCCTTCAACTTGTCCATCTTCAGATCAAACAACTCGTTCGGATCAAACACGCCGGTGTTAATGCCGGCTTGTTTGAGTTGATCGAATAGTCCTCTAATAAGGGACACGTGGCCGTCTGAGAGAGTTGGGGGAGAGACGGGACCTTTCAATCCGCCTATGATCTTCGGCCGTGTTATTTTTAGTACCTTATCCGTCCGCAAGAATTGCCCCAACTCGTGAAGATGGAAAGCACGCTCCAAGTCTATATCCGTCGATAGGCCGTCCTGCTTCTCTTCTTCCTCTTCGAAGCGCGGTTTGTCTTTGTAGGTCGGATAATCCACTTCCTGCCAATCCGGTTTCTTTAGGGGTAGGGGGGCCAGATCGCGACTTGGTCCCGATCCGGCCGGCTTCCCACTCCGGTCGTATCCGACTTCCGCTTTTTCTTCCTTTATTTTTTCTTTTATATCCATAATATGCATTTGTTCGTTAGGATCATGGTCGGAACCATGATCCTTCCTCGGACTATGGCGATTTGCACCATAGTCCGATCCGGCTCCATCCGTGTAGCGGCCGGCACTACAGTAAGTAGTACCGTAATCCGCCCCCGGCGGAGCCTCTAGGGGAGTAACTTCTTCTTTAATGTCAACCTCGAACTCCCCCAATCCGAGGCGACCATCGCATCCTTCCATCTTCAGCAGCATTGGGGGCGATATGCCTTCCCCCAATGCACCCGACACAACATCGTCAACAAATTTGACAGGTTTAGGTCTTTCGCCCGCTAGGGACTCGCGGTGATATCCAGGGTCACCAAGAGATCCGGGCACGCGCACCATTGTGGTGTAGTCGCTCTCAGAAAATCTTCCTGAGACGCGAACACCCACGGGGTCCCAGACGACTG
>MIQA02000488.1:0-44724 GCA_001887855.2 Sclerospora graminicola | reverse complement strand
AATAGCCGAAGGCGGATCGGCCCAGCCGGCCAACCAAGATCCCGAAGCAGCCGAAGCCGATCAAGTCTGCATTCATGAAGGGGGCGAGCTATACGCTGAAGGCATGGAAGAGAAGATGGCGGTGCTACCTGAGGTGACCCCCTGCCCCCAGCGGTCACTATCGACGATCTACAAGTGGGAGACCCGGATGTGAACACCCCGGAAGAGATCGGCAGATTGAAGGATATTATATGGAAAAGACGACATCTGCTGATCGGACCAGGGAACGCACTTCCTCCGGCCGCCCATGGGGCGGTATGTGATATTGATGTGGGAGGCGCCAAGCCGGTCGCACAGAGATGCCGAAGAGTCGCCCCCCAGTATCGGGAAAAGCTGTCAGAGCTTATCAAGGGTTTGCTGGCCACCAAGATAATTCAGCCGTCCACCTCGCCATGGGCTTCGCCCATTGTAATTATTATTAAGAAGAATGGGGTGGATATAAGGTTGTGCATTGATTACCGGCTGGTGAACCGGCTGACTAAGCTGATGGTTTATCCGATGCCGCTGATAAACGACCTGCTGGAGGACTTGGATAAAGTTTTGTGGTATTGCTCATTGGACATGGCCAGTGGATTCTGGGTGGTCTCTATGACCGATCGTGCACGGGAGATCTCTGCGTTCGTGACGCCCTTCGGGTTGTTCGAGTGGAACCGGATGCCGTTCGGTCTGAAGAATGCCCCGCAGATTTATCAACGGCTGATAGATAACGCGCTGTACGGACACTTCAAGATCAAGGCGGATCAAGATCCGGCTCTGGTCGGGGATGTGTTCACCGAAGGCGACCCGGATCCCGACCCAAAACCTTCAGTTTTGGGGCGGCGGTCTTATATTGATGACATTCTCGTTACGGCAACTACTTGGGATTTACTGTGTGACAAAGTGGAGAATTTGATGATTACGTGTGAAAAGTGGAATCTTTCGATTAGTGTCGTTAAAAGTTTCTGGGGAAAGACTAAGGTAATTCTTTTTGGGTCATCAGGTTTCGATTGTCGGATTAGGCTAATCCGAAGGATTTGGAGTCCTTGAGTAATCTGCCTTTCCCGTGATCCCTAAAGGCTATGCAATCTTTTTGGGCAGCCTGAATTATTACAGTCGGTTCATCGAGGATTTTGCAGTCTATGCGGCGGTCTTGTATGAGTTGCGGGAGGTGGATTACCATACGCTGAGAGAGCTGGATAGGCAAGCGGAGACGCAAGCTGGGCCGGCAATATCAGCCAATGAGAAGGCGCCCTTTTCCGCCCAGACAAGCG
Source organism: Sclerospora graminicola (assembly GCA_001887855.2). Lineage (NCBI taxonomy): Eukaryota > Oomycota > Peronosporomycetes > Peronosporales > Peronosporaceae > Sclerospora > Sclerospora graminicola. The sequence goes on along the minus strand of MIQA02000488.1, from coordinate 43,435 downwards.
GCCGGCCGCCGGACCCCGGCGCGGCCGGCCCGGACGACCACTTGACCCGAGCGATGGTGGCTTTTGGTATGTTAAAAGCGAAGATGGCGACCACACCGGTCCTGAAACATTTCGATGTTAATAAGACTCCGGTGGTCATCATCTACGCTAACAAGTGGGCCATCTCGGCCGCTCTCGTGCAAGATCATGACGGAGTGTACTGTCCCGTGACTTTCACCAGCCGGACCCTGAAGGCTAATGAAGTCAATTACGGATTGGTGGATAAAGAAGTTTTGGCTCTATTACGGATCTTGGATGTGTGTTATACTATGCTGGTGTCTCGGCCCATCAAAGTACTATCTAGACGGTCGACCCTATCATGGCTCCTGTCGGCGAGTGGAATTGACGGCCGGCTGGGGAGATGGGCGGCTCTGCTGTCTCAGTGGTCCCTCGAAGTGATTAAGTGTACTAAAGGGGAAGAGGAAATACTGGGCACACTGGCTGCCAGCATTACCCCCAGGGCAGAAGTGGAGGAAGCACTGATAGCGATCGCGCCTCGGAAGCAGCCTCGACAAACTATCGTATTACCGCCGCCAACAGTGGGACCCACGGAGGAACTAATGGTTTTGAGTTTCGATGGGTCGGCGAGCGTAAAGAAAGGGGTCGGGGCCTATAGTGCCATTGTGTGGAAGCTGCCCGAATGGAAAGTGGTCGCGGCCGCCTCGGATTTCACGCCTGGCATCACGGTGAACGAAGCGGAGTATAGAGGACTGTTGCTTTGCCTAGATCTGTTGGCTGACCGGACACAGGGGCGGATCATCATATGTGGTGATTCCAACCTAGTGATCCGACAAATCACAGGAGAGATAGACTGTAAGGCGCCACGGCTGAGATTGTTAAATGATCGGGTTATGTCCGCCTTGCGGAAATGGCCGGAGCACGAATTGTTGCACGTCAAACGAGACTGGAATAAGAGCGCAGATCACTTGGCCACGCTGGCCATGCGCGACAACGTAGGGGTAACGGTCTCCGATCCAGCTCTGTTATCAGATCTGACGGAGATCAACCGGCTGCCCGAGGTTATCCATCTGGCCAACACGGAGGGGATAATCCGGGTGAGCGCTGTCACCCGATCGCAGAAGTGCCGTTCTTCAGCCGCTGGCTCACTATCCCCAGAAACAATGAACGAAGGGATAGTTCAACAGTTGCGAGCAGAGCGGATTCTCCAAGCGCAGGACGAGGAAGAGTGGATAGTAGATCTCAAGGCATACCTTAACGGAGACGTGGATAAACTGACAGCCGAACAAGCTAAAGAATGCTTCAAGCTGGCCCCGGATTATGAAGTGGACGAAAACGGGCTACTATTCTTCTACCGAGACGCCGACCAGCCGGAGATCGAGAGAGATAGATCCGCTCGGCTAGTCGTACCCACTACTCTGCAACCGGATATCCTCCACCATTACCATGTGAGCTTGGAAGGGGGACATCAGGGCATCGGCCGGACATATCACAAGGTTAAGGCACATTTCCACTGGCGGGGGCTTTACCGTAGCGTTCAGGCCTATGTGGGGAGTTGTCCAGATTGTGAAACAGGGAAAGGCCGGCCGACCATTAGAGGGCGGTCGCCTGGGAACATACAGGCCACCTATCCTTTTCAAGTCATTGCGATGGACCATATCCCGTCCTTACCCAAATCTCGAAATGGGTACACAGAGCTGCTGATCTGGACGGATTTGTTTACCGGGCTGGTCATAGCAAAGGCCAGCTCCACCCGTACCGCCCAACAGGTTGCGCAAAGCTACGAGGAATGTGTGTTCAGGCGTTTCGGGGCGAGCGAGGTCATCCGGCACGATAGGGAGCCCGGATTTATGGCAGACGTATTCCGAGCTTTCAACAAGATCTTAGGACAGAAACAGAGCGCCACTATGGCTTACCGCCCGCAGGCGAATGGAAAGGCCGAAAGGATGGTTCAGACTCTAACCAGAGCCCTCAAGATGTATGTGGTAGAGGCGGATCAGTGCGACTGGGACGAATATGCCGAGAGACTGGTTTTCGCTCTCAATTCGTCGTACGATCGGGTAAGGGGCGACACCCCTTTTTATTTGGCTTACGGATGGGATCCCCGATCCACTTTAGAAGCCGCCATACCAATAGGGTGCACCAGAAGCCGGGACAGAGACGCCCGTCGCTGGAGGATGGAAGTGCAACGCCACTATTCACTGGCGAGGGAACAAGTGAACGAACGCCTCCGACAAGCAATCAAGGACCGCGCCGATCAAAATAACGACCGCGCCAGGGAACACGGCATCGAGCCCGGCTCCCGGGTGTGGCTGTACCTGGATCGGGTCAAAGAGGGCTATGCTCGGAAGTTGGCGCATATGTGGCATGGCCCCTTCCGAGTAGCAGAACTGGTCGGGGATCATGCAGTTAAGCTTGTCACGGCCGGCACGGAATATAACGTTTTCCCAATAGTACACGTTTCCAAGTTGAAGTTGGTTAAGCATTTCCCGGACCGCCCGAATACACGCCTTACGGGGGAAAGTGACCGGCTGGATTTCGATGAAGCTTTGCTGCCGGAGGACAGTTGGGACAAGCCGTTAGACCCGGATGAGTACGAAGTAGAAGGAATTTTGGACGTTCGGAACGGACGGAAAACCCGGTTTGGGCGGATCCACAGAGAGTTTCTCGTGCAGTGGAAAAATTGCGAGGAGCGGTCGTGGGTGGACGAACTGGATTTAAATTGTGGAGCTTTAATGAGAGAGTTCGATCGCCGGCGGGCGAGTCGAAACCGCTTCGGGGTCATGCAAACCCACGAAGAAGGTGAGGCAGAGAATTAGTCCGCCCGGCTCCAGGGCAACAGGCACGGCCGGACCAACTGACACCATTCAGCCGAGCAATCGGCGGATGGAAGCTAATCTGGTCCGACCAGTTTTTCGGAGTTATCTTCGAATCAGTATGGTGCCGGATGGATCGGTTTTCCGGAGTTATCTTCGAATCAGTATGGTGCCGGATGGATCGGCTTTCCGGAGTTATCTTCGAATCAGTATGGTGCCGGATGGGAGATGTTGGACGAGAGAGATGAGCAAGTGGTTACTTACGAAAAAAATGGAAAGAAAAGTGTATTATCGAGGTTAATAGCCAGTAATGAATGGAGAAGATAAGAGTATGCAAGGCTAGCCTCATGGGTCATCCCGGGCGAAGCTCAGCAGAACTTGTTCCGGAGTCGGGGCACGCGGAGGCCAGGGTGACGATCGGGGTCCTGCCGGAACTGGTTGCGCCACGGATCTTGTTGATCGAGCGCATCGAGCGAAGCTTGGAGGGTGGTAACCTGACACCGACCCAACCCTGGATACCAAGTCCCGCCTTCGGCCGAGTTCCCGCTTTTCTCCACCCGGCGGTTGGCCAGATGTAGCATGATAGGGTGGAGAAAAATATCCAAGTCGCAGTGGCCGTGCTGGATTCCGTCAACCACGAAGTTGCAGAGCTTAGTCCAGCCCTCAGTCGCGCGGTTTCGACGGTTCTTGCGGTCGGCCCGGTATTTAGCTAGCCCGGGGGACTCGCGCCCGGCGGCAATGGAAATGGAAAGGTGATGGGTTGACTCCCAGATGGATTGTCCATGCCGAGAGAGGTACTCCTTGCAGACTTCCCGAAAGTCCGCGAACCAGCCGACATGGGGCAGACCGATGTCCGGCATCTTTGTCGCCAGTATGGCCCAAGGTTTCCGGGACAAGATTGCGTTCAGCGGCTCAATCGCCACTAGCTTGGCATCCCAGTCCTCGGCCTTGGGTATAGCGAGGGCCGGCGGGAATATCCACAACGGCGGGCGAGTCAACGCCCGGGTGACAAGGGCACCAGTGAGGTCTTGGATACGCAAGCCTTCCAACTGCGCCTTTGACCAGGGAATAGCCGCAGCCAGTTCGAGGGCCGTCATAACCTTCCGGCGGGGAATCCACAACGGAGGGGACTCCTCTGAGGATTCTTTGGACTCGTTCTCGTCGAATGCGAAGGGGTCCGGGGAAGGCAACTCCTCCAGGTCCTCAGTGGTGACCTCATCAGAGTCCATCTCCGGTAGGTCGGGCGCTTCTTCTCCATCAGGAGAGGCGGTGGACGGGCCTCGGGGATCATGAGGGGAGACGCTAAGGAGAGCCGGGGCAGTCGGAGCTTTCGACGAAGATCTGGCAGTGCGAGGACGACGGGAGGACTTCCCCGAAGCCGGTGGGGCCGAGATCGAAGTGGGGCTAGGACCCGGCCCGCTGTCTCCATGACCTAGGGCCGCGCTCACCGGCGCGGCGGACCGTTTAGGCCGTTTGGCTGCCACGGGGCCGTGGAGCGACGCAACCCGACTGGACCGACGTTTGCCTTTGTGCGCAGACGGATCTTCAGTGGACAAGAGAGAAGCCGCCTGCTCGCCGACTGGCGCTGGCGGCGGGTTAGGGTCTTGAGAAGTATTCCAAATCCGTAGACGAGAAGCCTTTCCCGTACCACCGGTCGCCGATCCGGGGGCGGACGCTCCCGCGCTGGATGTCCGGACGGCCGTGGCGGAACCAGCGGCTGACGGGAGAAGGGGCGTGGCGGAAGCGGCTGGACCAGGGTCTCGCGGACAAGCTAAGTCAAGGAGATGCCTAATAGCCTCCCGGATGGGGGCAGGGCCCTTCATTAGACCCCTCACCCGGGCCGCCGAAGCGGCTAGCCGAGCCCGATCTTCCTTGAGAGAGGACAGGCAGTCCGCGCGCTCCTCCGCAAGCTGGGTAAACGCCTCCCGGGCTTCACTCACACCCGATTGGGTTTTAGCGTACGCGGCCTCAAGCTCCCGGATTCGGCGTTGGAGGTCGGGCGATGCATCGGCCGACTGGTATAGCGCCTTCTGATACTTCGTCAACTTTTTGGCGAGCCGGATCCGGCGAAACTCCAAATTGCCCAGCTCTAGCTGCGAACTCTCCAATCGTTTGGAGAGTTTAATATAGCTATCGTAGCGCGCCGTCAACTCGCGCGCGGTCTGAAAAGACTCGACCATCAAGACGCGGAGGTTCATGACGTTTTGGTCTGAGGACATACACGGAGTGAGTGAGTGGAGAGACGAACCTGAATAGGCGAAAGGTACTTACTCTGGATCTTCAAGGCAGCTAAGGCCTTCTGGTTCAGGACACGCTGTGAGTCCGACTGCTTTTGGAGGCGATCTCTCGCTTGGAGAAGGTCGGCCTTCTCACTTTCCAGTCGGCTAATGCGGTCGCGGGATTGAAAGGTGGCCAGAACCTCCCGGACCCGGGATTCATCCGCTTGCTGACTAGCCAGCCGGGCGGTTGCAGCCAACTCGGTGTTAGCTTGCTCTAGGCTGGCTACGTGAGTGGTTAGCGCAGCGACTTGAGCTTGCAGGGCAGCCACGTCGGGCTGCCCTGGGCGATGCTCTGGACCGGCCGGATGGGCATCCGGGCCTACGGCCGATGGCTGGGTATTGGCCGGGGAGTGGCCCGGCATGGGACCAATGGGGGCGTTGTCACGTTCAGACATAGGGGCGGTGAAAGTCAAAGTGTGGGAGATGTGATGAGCGCGTGCCTCAACCGTTGTGCGGCTGCGACAAGGCTCAGGGGCGGCTGTGGTGAAGTGCTCCAGAAGTTAACGGACTAATGATGATGGATGCCCGCACCGGATTGGCTGAAATGTCACCCTTAGCCGGATGCCCAGACCGGTCAATGAGAAGACGCGATCTGGGAGCTGCCAGGCGCACCTGCAAGCGGCCGGGCGGCGCCCGGCTGGAAATCAGGCCGGCGGACATGACAAGGAGCGTGGATAGTCGAACAGGCGGGCTGAGCAGACGGGAGGACCACGGATGGCGGACGGCCGAGGCGCGGATGGCGGACGGCCGAGGCGCGGGTGGTTTGGAAGGTATGAGTGAAAGGAGCCTGAAGGAAGATGATTGTTCCAGTGGATGAAGGAGGCACCCGGATCGGATGAGAAGCCGCCAAGGAATTGCTAGCGCCAGCGGCCGAGGAGCGCGGATGGGTGGCTATCCGGCCGAGCCGGCCGGGTACAATGTACCATTCGGACTGGTACCAGGTGGGTTCGGTGTACCGGCCGGGTTGGTACCATCTGGGGTCGGTGTACCGGCCAGGCGGGTACACAAAGTCGGAGTTAACCGGGCTACTTTGGGTAAGGCACATGACTGGTCAGCCGTGTTATTTGGGGTAGGTTACACAAAAGGGAGTATTGGATATAGGATAAATCAGTATACGTTTCGCTTTCTTAGACACAAGTCGCTTTCATTGGTTCGCAGCAGAGGGCTAACAAGGTCCCCTCTTGCTGCTATTGGTTTGCCCGGGGAAGGTTAAGTTAACCCACCGGAAGTCCCCTGACCGGGAGTCGCGGCGACTTCGTATACTCACCTCAAGTCGCCCGTGTTTTGAACACGGTATTAAGTATTGGGAAGTGGTGACATTTTGGCCTTCTGTGGAAGAGTGTGGAGTTATATCTGCCTTACATACACATTTGGATTCGCCCTTCATTGTTATTGGTTTAGCTGGCCGATTGATTATTCTCGGTCCAGCCGGCACTATACAAACTTCAAGTGTCTTATTGGTTTAGCTGGCCGATCGACTATTCTCGGCCCAGCCGGCACTATACAAAGTTCAAGTGTATTGCCAGACGAGCTCCCCAGTGACGATTTCCGCCCAGGAGCTACCCCTAGTCCTAACCCTCATCTCCCTATTGGACGGATTTACACTTTTCGCCCTAGGGTCCACCAGGAGAGCTAACCACCCAGTACTGACGGGTACACAAGGTGAGCTTTCAACATGCAACATCCGAGCAGTCACGATCAAGCGGATGGAAGTGACCGATCTAGCCGGCCGGATGCCGGATCGGATCATGACTCGGATGGACGGAGTACCCCCTCCGATAGTCAGTCGTCTGGGACCCCCGTGGGTGTTCGCGTCTCAGGAAGATTTTCTGAGAGCGACTACACCACAGAAGTATGTCTCGGAGCATCTATCCAAACTACGACAACGTTGCGACAGACAAACAGTAGAGCCTGCGATTGGAGTGCACCAAGACGACGAGGTGTTTGTCACAGCAGAAATAAACAAGATATCATGGCATGGACTGGGGATTGGTCATTTAGCGCGCTTCTGGGGAGAGTACACATGGTTTTCGAATCCGTGGATACGGGATTCATCGGCGTGCTATTTATCCTGGAAGAAGTTTGACCGATGTGTCAAAGGAACGATTAGAGTTTAGAGACCTATGTATCCAGAAGGTGTCAGATAACACTTTTTCGTGGAAGCCGCAGTTCAAGTCGGAGATGGGACACACTAGGGCGAAGGTAGGGCGATGGCTCCTTACAATAATACTTTGTTCACCGCGAGTAGCGACTGGACAATTTTTGGGGGATCCAGGACCATTACGATTACATTGGTCGCCTAAACAATGGCTCCCAATGGAATGGAAGGTGCAAGGCGAGAGGACGATAACCGGTGTAGATAGTAGGACTGGAGATCATTGCGTGTTGCAGCAACGGCAGGACGGTTTGTATTGGGATTGTGTGAAGATGGTAACAATGGACCAGAAGCCAGGTTATGCTAAGGAGACTGAGTGGCCGCATGGTTTAGTTTTCGAAGCGCATCCGGCCATCCATGGTATAGCGTGGGAAACGAACGCAGATGTTCGCCCTTCATCTATTAAACAATGGTTGAGGAGGACTTTTCGAGGACTGTATTACAAGATTATCGCGAAGTCATTACACAAAATAGAAACACGATGGCAGTGTAAACGGGAGAGAGATACGTGGAATGGATTTGTGCAGGATCAGACGACAAGAGATGCATGGAAGCATGACCACCTGCTGTCTGATTATCAACGTTGGTGTTTGTATCGAATGGCTACGTTCCAGCTCAATTGCTTTTACGATGGATATTCATCACAAGGCGGGTGCACAATGGATGATCATTGTTCAGCACCCGGGAAAGGGGTCACATATAGAGTGTGGGGGTGTACGCGTGCACAGAAACTGTGGACACGCGTTTTAAGTTTATGGAACGGTTGGTGGGCAAATGCAAAGGATTTAGATCCATATAAGTGGCATTTTGTTACCCGGCAGGCACCGCCAATATCACCGGTTATTATGAAGCGGCTAACAATTCGATGTGGCCACCAAGCTCAAGCGTGTAGCAAGGAAATGCCCAGACTGTGGTGGGCGTTTTGCTCGATAGGTGCGACGTGGTTATGGCAGCTCCGCAACGAACATATTTTCCAAGGTATACGAAGGAAAGCGCATGAGCACTTAGGTTATCTTTGGAAAAAGACCTTGGAGCAACTTCATGCGGTTAGTGAGTTTTGTAAAGAAATATTCAAGTTCGAGGTTACGAGGAATCCGTTTGCAGATATGTCTCGAAAGCATCCAGGGTGAGATGCACGACCGACCTATGGATTGTCGAAAAATTTTACTCTCGTTACGACGGGACGAGTATCGATCAGAGGAAGGTTTACACAGAGTACTACGGAATTTTATTGTAGCTAATAGTTAAACTTTACTAAAAAAACTACGTTTTACAACAACAACAACAATTTTTGGGAATTAGGACAAGCGTACGGGCATCCCTCCCGGGAGCTCCCGGGAGCAAAATAAGAACGCCCCTTAATCTGGCAGATTTACTATTCTTTTAGCCAAACTGGCCGTATTTCGAAATAGGAATAGTTACCGGTATTTGTTTGGTCACCTACGTCCACCTGATCTACGAACCATATGTTTGTAGCCACCTAGATGTAAAAACCCCATTGAGAGCGTTACTCAAACCTCAGACTGACGCCGGAATTTTTTTATATATTAGACCTCATAATTAAAAACTAAGTGGATTCTTCAAATTGAATTTATGATCAAAGTAGATGGTATATATTATTCGCTCGCAAAAGTCTATGTAGATAAGACATTTCCAAGAAGACAAGGTGATAATCGAATGACCGAGAAACTGATCAAAAAAAATCACACACACTCTAATTTTACATACCAAGCGTAAATTAACTTTAGCGGGTATATTCCGTTGAGAATAGGCACTGTATCGTAAAAAATCATGGTGATCACCCAATGTCACAAATCCGTCAAAAATGGAGCGGATCGGGGCTGTTGCTGTCAACGATCACTTGCTAAAGCTCCCGCAGATCGTTGAAGATATGCTAACAAAGGTTTACCCACATGATACTCTAATTTACGCTGTGATTTTAACATTGTTAATTTGAGCAGGTTTTGCCTTCTGAAGATGCGTCGACCTACCAGAGTTCGATGCCCATGAATCCTTTTATGTCGGCTTATGTAGCGCTGGAACGCAAGAATATGGAACAGATAATAAACGAAGTTATGACTGAAGAAAATGTGAACAAACAATGCCAGCTTTCTCTTGTGGACGCATCCGACTGGCTGTTAACAATATAAAACAGCCACAGAACCACATGGTCAACAAAGCACACATTGATGTCAATACTTCAACGAGCATGTCCATACCAGCCTCGTAGGAGCTCAAAAGCAGTTTGAGTCTTTGTCTCTTGGCTCTCACCAAAGTCCGTGCTTTTTGATTGTCGTACACGAGGGACCAGAGCGCAGTCGAGAGATATAAACGTCCTTGACTTGGCTCCAAGGCCTTTCCATCGCCACAGCCTTCGATCATGTCCTCTAGCAGCTCTTCCCAGACGGCAAAATGGTGTTTCGAAGCCGAAGCGAGCACCAGGTTTCGTAAAAACAAGCAGCCACGCTGTTGAATCGCAACACTAGACGAATTCATAACGTCATGAAAAATCCTACCCAACTGACTTGCCCAGCTCGAATACAAGATCTTCGCTCCTTCTTCCGTTGTCGCAATGTTACAGAGCATCTGAAGCACGTGGACAGGGTTCGTGGTCTCAAGTAGAGGCATTTTTGACGTCTTGTTGACATGATCGAGTTGATTATCGACAAAACCCATCAAAATAGCAAGCAAGCCAGCCTTGAACGTGGCGAGCACGCAATCGGGATAGAGAAGTACCGACTGTAAAACTTGACATGCTGCGGTGCTCACACCAAGTGTCTGGACGTCTGGCGACGTGGCATATTCCACCAATAGGGACAAGAATGTCGTGCCATTTTGGACCCCTTTGGTCAGTTTTACTTGTTGACACCCGATGGAACGTCGAGAAGTGTCGTTCTCGTACTTGTAATTCACCAGCAGCTCAAGAGCACGTCGCATTACGTGCGAGCCACGAGCATGCGCGTTTGGATGAAGCTCCAATTCGAACAGAGCACAGTCACCAGTCCTTCCTTCTGATCACATTCGTGTCAAAAATGACGAAAAATAATGACATTGAGAGTATTTTGACACCTGGTTCGTCCCAGTAAATGCCATCATCACGTTGTCGCAACGTCCACGTTTGACCAGTTGATGAACACGTGCCTGTCACTTCTCTTGCTTTTTCAAACTTCCATACCACTGATTTCCATTGGTCGTGAGTGTTCAGAAGTTTCGGTCGTCCCGCCTCCCCGATTTCTTCGCCAATCTCCACCCTCGGCGAGCACAAGATTATACTTAACAGCCATCGCCCGACTTTCCTTCGAGAGTGACTGGTCTCTTCCGTTCCTTGCACTGTCCATTGATACGTGGTCCTCCCGACTCTTCTGATATGTAGGTCCTTAATGGTATACTCTGGCAGTTTCGCGAATTTTGACGGCGCCAATACATCCGCGTTCTCGTCTCTGATCCAGGGGTTGTTACACCACAAAAATGTTCCCCAGAAAGCTTTAAGCGATTGTCTACCATACTCGTGACAGTCAATGTCGTCGACAACAGCTTGTACTTGTACTTGCTATTTCTGCCCTGATCGTAAACAGCCTTTTTAAATAAAAAGGGCTTCGACGTATCATTGGTAGGTTTTGAGGCTGGGCACCAATGACCTTGGAGGCCCTGCCTGTGAGTTGGCGTGGCTCCGTCTCTGCTTTTTGTATTTGTTCCTGACCAAGTATCTTCCACAGCATTGATTCAAATGATTGGTAGGAACGTTGTACGTTAAGTGCCGCTCCTACAATTTTCTGTTTCCATAATACTGAATCTTTGTGGTTCTTCACTACCATTAACTCGAATAGGAGGTCAATCATCCTCTCACACTCTCCCTTCTTGAGCTCAGGTAGTCGTTTCGCTATGGGAGAAAGTCTGGATGCCGTGTCGATATTAGTTTTTTCACTTATACTATGAAGCTTAGTGCAGTACAGTATTAGAAAAAATATTTACTGCACTAAGCTTCATAGTGTAAAAAATACTGCAGTACAGTATTTTTTCTAATACTTAGTGCGCTAAGTTTCATAGTAGTATAAGTGAAAATGCAAATGTGGAAATCCCTGTAACGTGCTTAGTGTTCATATTACTGTAGATTTGGATTTATGAAACAACCAGCATTCTGAATATATACTATCATCTGATAAAACTCATTTTTTTCACTTACGAAAAACAATTCACCTGTTAAAGCCGATCGCTCAGATAAGCTGTTATATACTTGAATTTTGCGTCTTTTGGAATTTAAAAATACTAGTTGATAGCACGCACCGCGCCCTTTCGAATATGGTATGGATTGTGGTTGCTGCCAAAATAATGATGGAGATATGAAAGTTTAAGTCAAATCGTTCATTCTCCGCTTAGATTTGATTTGGGCACCCAAGTGAACTTTATCGAGTCAAATCGAACTTATTGCGTAACATTCTCTTCTCTTAATTTGATCACAGCATGGACAACCTCTTCCCGGAAGAATGGCAGTCTGCCGATCACTGCCCTCACGGACCGTTCGCAACCGCTAATGACGCCAAGAAAGAGTTAATGGAATATGCAATTGCTCACGGATTTTTAATCTGGTTGTATGAAAATTATAAAAAAAACTGTTTTTTAGCATGCTCACAGGGTGGAGAAAACGCAGCCATAAAGCTGGGGGGGGGGCAACAACAGGACTACACACATTACGGACCAAAAAGGTTAATTGCATGTATGCCATCAAATTGACAGGGTTTAAGGAACGAGTGTTTAGCCGATGTTCAGTGTGGAGTGTATTCTAGTAATTTACAACTACATGCAGGTTCTACTGGGTCACTTCCGTCCGCTCGCAAATTTTTACTGGAATAGAATAATTTTAAGAGTCGGCTTTTAAAGCCGGAGCGGCGACAAGTGCTATTTGGAGTCATTTACGCAACAATCACGAGTGGTTAACATTGAAAGACGTGGAAAACGTATGGAACTGAAGAACTTAAATGGATTGTCGGAAAATGAGGCACCTCACGACAAATTAAAGACAGAAAAGGTTATATCTGGCAGGGTTAGAGACGAAGACAACCGTGTCATGCAGTTGTGGTTTGCTCCGCACGCCAGCTTGTCTCTATCGTCTCGCTACTGCGACGTTTTATTGATGGATTGTACTTACAAAACCAACAAGCACATGGTGCCACTTTTGCGTGTTGTCGGCGTGACTGGAACGAACGATTCGTTTACCGTTGCATGCTGTTTTTTATCAGACGAAGCAGAGTATAGTTACCTGTTGGCGCTCGTCGTTATTCAGCGTTGTGTTCCTAATGCCCCTGCTGTTGTTGTAATAGACAACGAGCAGGCACTTTTACGAGCAATAGAAACTAGTTGGCCAAGGTGCAAGATTCATCTCTGTCTATGGCACATTTCCAAGAACATTGTAGCGAATTATAAGGACAAACAAATGAGCACAGAGGCCTTCAATTACTTTCTGAAAGATCGCATTGTTTATGGAGCACAAACTGAAAATGAATTTTATCTTAATGGGATAATCTGAAGGCAAGCATACTTCCCGCCAACCACCTTCTAATCAGTGTCAGACTTGCCATCGCCTTTATCGCTGACATCTAACCGTCAATGAACATGGCAACCGATAGAACTGAAACGATCCCGGACTGCAAATATCAGCCAGCTACTCCGATAGCGTCGGTAGTCTTTCCCGCGCCAGGGGCATAGAACACGACCCCGTTTGGACTGCTCTTGCTCACGAAAATGACGCCCGCCAAAATGTTGCAGTCTGGCACAATTTTTACAACATACTCAACGTCAGATTTTTTTGTTGAATCATCTACAAGACACCTCAACAATTGGCTCTCTCGAGCGAGCCATTACGTACATTGAAAAAACAAGTTGCCCTTAAGGGATCGATTTGCTGCGTACGCTATCAACAAGCACATGCACCTAGGATGTCCCGAGCCGAGAGGCGCACTGTGCAAACCTAAAGGTCCACTTGAGGCGGTCACGCGGCTCTCTGCTGAATAAGTAGATCGAAGGAAAATCGAATGAGAACCATATCGGACAAGATCAACCGTGAGCGTACCGAGCAGTTGTCTCTTCCGTTGTTGAAGTTCTCTGCTGTGGTCCAGGGGATAACACATTACGCTCCGAAAAATGTACACAACCATATCAAAAGGTGTTACATAACTATCTTAATCCAACATGCTCGCACTACAACATGATAGTTCTCGGCTTACCATGCGCGCATATGATAAGATAAAACAAAGATTACAGCCGAAAACGCCATTGACAATGCGTGATTTCAACCTGCATTGGCACAAAAATAGTGTTCAGAACGACCCTGATGTCGTAGGAGTTCTTGAACATTTACCAGTGGAACGAAGAAGAGGGAAACCGTCGCACGCACGAACAACGCTGAGAGACTCAAGCCAATTTGAACAAATAGGAGATGCTGCAATGTCGCGTAGTAGGTGCAGTAAATGCGGTAAACCTGGTCGTAACAAACGTAGATGTGTTCGAAAAACGCACAAAAATAGTTAGATAGCGATAACATTAACCAAACAAATCAAAGGGACAATGCCAATCGTTAACGCACCAAAGTCTTACCGAGAATATGTAGGATCTAGGACAACTCGCTCGATTCTAGGTCACAGAGACAGCACGTCACATCATTAGTACGTAGCCCAAACAAAAAGCTACAGCGTAGCACCAAACACGTACAATCTCACGAAAAAAACGTCTTGGAAGACGCTGTAATTCATCTCATCTTGTGATTGCTCGTTGGATTCCGTAGCATGCGGTCAAACATTACTTCAATCAAGATATCAGGAATACGCGTCCAAGAGCCGCAGATAACCCACAAAATTGGATGTCTGCTTTGTTGTGTTTGCTGAATATTGCGTTGAGTTTCGAATCTGCGGCTTGATTTTCCCCGACATTTGAGTCGAGTAAATCATGGAAAAGCTCGGTTTGTTGACACCATTTTTGTGTGAACGAAAAGAAGCGTAAGCTCGTTGGACTTTGGGGCTCGGGCGATCGCCTCAGAACCTAAGTTTAGCGGCGTCGGGAAACATCAAGGGCGTGTGATCGGTGGAGGTCGTGGCTTCCTGTGTTTTGGTCGTTGAATCTCAGAGACATATGGTAAAGTGCCGGGCTTGGAACATACTGTGGCTTTGATGTTTGTCCCGTGAATCGACCGAAACATCAGAGGGATAATCCACGACTTCGGCACACAAAAGGAACAAAATGCTCACGGTAAAACTCTTGTCAAGTGAAGGTGTTTACTCGATGGTAGGGATTCTCGATTGAAGAATACAGTGCTTTACTTGGCAAAAGCTGCGTTTCCAAGTCCTGGAGCCACTGACGAAACTAGAGCAGGCAGAACGCCACGTAAGAGAAGGAAAGAATCAGGAATGAAGTTTTTTACGTACCATTTCATTGCGTCCTTCGTACGCTACAGCGCGTAAATTCGACGACAAGGTGTAAAAACGTTGTCTCGACTTCAAATGTCTGTGTTCAAGACGCGCGTGCGGCTTTGTCGGCGTCGTTGAGGTCAGGAAACGTGGTGTCATGCTCGTCTTGATACGTTAAAAATGGCGTTTGGACTTCTTGCGTCGTTGTGGTGATCCTTTAAGTTCTAGATCGAGTCGACAATCGCAACTTGGTGGACATGCAATGGCCATTAAAGGGACGATGCCACGCTCGGGGACGTCGTGCATGAGTCACTCAACCCGCTGGAGATCAGATTTGGTTTGAGCGCTGGACGATGAAGACAATACGACGATCAATACCACAACATCTTATGGGCAAAGACACGGGATCTAGATCCATATACGTTGGTGCGCTTGTTGCGTTTGAAACAAGACAAGAAGAACTCTTTGTGGTAATTCAATTGCGACGACCGGGCGCAGGTGCCGGCAAGAGAAAACTGCACAATTGGGGCAAATAATATTTAAATTCTTGTTCGTCGTGATTTGAGGACAGCGCAAGCTGATTGACGGTGTCAGCTTTATGCACATAGATTCAAACCATGGTCTTAAACGTTGGATCTTTGGTTTTCTGTCATCCACCCCATTGTTTTCCTAGTGTTGTCCACTTGGACCGCGATTTTGCACGTGGTGTCACGCCCATGAAATTATGCAGTAGGTTTTCATCCGAGAGGCGGTCACGACTTTTGTTAAGTTGCAGCAACGTGCTCGCAATGGCGAGGAAACCTAGGATGGTAATGTATCAACGCCCCCAGGCGATGCTGCGATACTTCGAAACGAATCGATCTGCTCGCTTTTGAGATAAACGACGAGCGGGAGAAAACCCACGACACAGATGGTCTTTTCGAGTAGACACGCCTTGAAGTCACGCGTTTATTCCGAGTCGAATGTATACAAACATAAGCAAACGTGAGAGCAACTAAATCGCTTATGGCACGAGCGATTGGCGGAACTGAAGCACTGAGTGCAGATCTTGGAAGAGAAAGAAGGAACCGCCAAGAGAGACGAGTGGAACAAATACCGGCGTTTTAAGGGAGGGAGCCACCAGATCGAAGAGCTCCATTTAATGTGCCCGTGTGCAGAATGAAAGGTGGTCTGAGTTGCGGATCTCATGGATGATTGGATAAAAAGCACTGTATTGCTCACCAACCGACGGGGATAGACCTAATATTAGACACGATGCTTGACATCAGTATGAACGCGAACGGTGATTAGATCGGACCCGGAAGTCACGGTCATCTACCCTCTCCATATCGAGTGAAATTTCCTCCACGACTACCACCTCCGTGTCGATCCCCATCGCCTCCAAGTCGTCCACCACCACGTCTACCAGTGCTCGACCTCCTCCGCCTAGCCAACCACGGATTTCAGCACCTAAACCATTGACGCAGCAAGCTGCCATCGTGATTTTAGCCAATATAATTACATCAAAAGCAGGATAACTTTGAGAAATACGGGCGCCTTGCGCGCGGCATTCGCGTCTTGATACCAAATTATCCAGGCATCGACATTTTAGGCTGGTTTTATCTTTTGATATCTTCAACATAGATCTCTTGATCTATCCACTTCCGTAATTACAAAGCTACAGCATGAGGTAAGTGCAAATAAACATGCGTATAATGACTGTCTTGCAGCAGCAACAACAACAAACTATCTGCCGGCATATCTTTCACCACAGCTGCCTGGTGCCTCTTTTTCGATATTTCCGAGTACTTCGCCCACGCACGGACAATAAGTGCAGCACCACATACCATCGAACCTGTTCGCACTATTTTGGCACATGATTCATCCTGGTATGACTACCTCTCGTTCCAGCTGCTATTGGTCATAGTCTTGCTGTTTATATACATATTTCTATACCTTCATAATAATATACAGTACAATTTGAGGGGATTGTCTGTATTGAAAATATTTTCCAACGATTTGTAGTACCGTGGCAACTTGCTATTTTCGTACTTAAACAGTGTCTTCTAGGAAATACACCAAAAATTGCAGTCTTATTGTAACGTTACACTGTTAATTAATTTGTAAAAATTGACATGTTAAACACTATGATAATTCGTCGCGCTCCTTTCTCCACGCCCTAAACTAGTGAGCACTACAACTCGATTCCTGCTCCAAAAAGTGATACTTTCTACATAAATTCTACCGCCGTGCGCTCCCTGACTCCTTTCTCGTCCGATGGCGCTCTCGCTCACTCGTCGAGCGCTCTTTTCGATCTCGCCGGTCCTTTCGTTCTCGACTCCGCGCACTTTGTTTCGATCCCGTCCTTTCTTCGCTACTTTCCCTTTGTTTGTCCGTTTCGTCTCGATCCCCTATCTCGTCGCGACTACGACGTGACGATTTACGCCCACGTTCTTCTCGGTTCGGAAGTTTCTGTCCTGAAGTAGTGATAGTAGAAACGGGAGCACCCATTACCCGTCGCGGCGCATCCTGTCCCGATTCCAATGTCCCCAATACCCGACGCGTTCGTTCAAGACTGAGCTCTTCTAGCGCCGGGCGTCGACTCCCCCCGGCATCAATGTTCCGATAATTCGGATGCACATGCGTCGGGCCACTTGCCCGTCGTTCCTCTGTCGTTCGTTTCTTGCAACTGCGTCGAAGCTTCTCGGTCGCTTCTTTTAAGGCGGCGGGAATCGGGTGCCCCGCTTTCAGTTTCTCGGGCGGTTTCATCTTTTGATGTGTGCGCCAGACGGACGCCACGACAAATAAGAGCGCCATGCACCCCACCACAATCGCGCCAATGGTCATCCACGGCTGCCAAAAGACCGACGTGCCGTCGCTGGCGGACGACATGGACGTTGACGACGGCGACGACGACGCGACGATGGAAAACTTTTGTCCCGTTGTCGTTGCATTCTCGCCCGCCTTGACACTATAGCCACTCACGACGGCTTGGACATAAATGTAGCCATCATTTTGCACGACCATCCCCGCTTGAGTGACGGCGGCCAACACGTCGTCATACGAGACTTCCACCATCTCGACATTGTTTACGCTATCGCGGCTGCCGTTGCCCGATAAGGGGTAAAAGACCGCCGACGTGTTGGTGACTTTTAGCGTCAAGTCGAGATCATTCTGTAACGTCGCTTTACTCCCAACTGAGCCGGGCGGGTCGGTCCACGCAATCGTAACGCGTAAATTGACACTGGCCGTCAACATAAAGTGAAATGTTACTTCACTGCCTTCCAAGACACTGGGCTCCGACCCGGCCGAGGAGTTGGGGAAAAAGTAGATGGAATTCGTCCCCGACGATGCCGAGGAGGAGGACGAAGACGACGAGGAGGACGAATCATTTGTGTCACTTAAGAAGGAGGCAATATTGAGCATCGTCGGCTTGCCATAGCCCTGATTAAAGTCTGGATACGCCGTGAGCGTCTTGGCAGCAGCCTCTAAAGCGACACATGAAGTAACGCCACTCGTGGGCTCCACAAGACGCCGGGTCATGGCTTCACTACTGTGAAGTAGCAAGGCTTTAATCAAAGAGGCGGGAATCAGATCCATACCATACGTCGGATCCGGTTCGCCGTTTTTCCACCACCCATCACGTAACCATTCGTAAATTAAAACGGCCATTCCCGCAATCACGGGGGTGGCCTGAGACGTGCCTTGAAGGGGACATACGGCGGAGGATTTTATCCTTGACCCGGGTTTTTCCGATTGAGATGAAATGATGGTCATCCCAGGGGCCACAAGATCCGGTTTTTGGCGTCCATCAAGTGTGGGTCCAATCGACGAAAACGAGGCGACGGTTTTTTCATTTAAAACGGATGGACACGAACTGGAAGAGAAGGACGCGGCGGAATTGAGACTTGCACCGACGGAAATGACATTTTTGGCACCCGAGGGACTACTGATCGTGTGCTTGCCTTGGTCGCCACTATTTCCGGCCGCCACGACAATGAGGATTTCGGGATTATTGTAAATATATTCATCCACTTGGGCCGTTTGGGTATTATAATCATTCGCACCCGTGCCCCATGAAAAAGAAAATATTTTCGCCCCCGTTGCCACTTGCGCTTTCATAAGATTCACCACTTCGCCAGGTGTCTCTAAAGAGACTTCACACCCATTTAATCCGGCACAGGTTGGATTTTGTTTACCAATATCCATAAATGCGATACGCGCACTCGAGGCAATCCCGAAATCACGTTGCGTGCGGCTATACGAACTTCCGGCTAAAATACCTGCGACATGTGTCCCATGCCCACACGTAATCCCTTCTGCTTCATCCATTTCGTTGGCAAAAGTTTGATAATAGACGACTTTACGTGCCGTCATATCTTCGGTATCGTATATGCTGCGGGATTTCTGATCAAATTGATCATGATCAATGTATAATCCTGTATCGGTAACCCCTACAACGATTGAGCTCCCCGTGATGTTGTGTTTCTGCATTATGTTAACCCCCATCAAGTCTTGAACGTATTCATCGAGACGGCGACTGATATGTGGTGCGCCCATTGGAGTGTCTCTAACCATGTGACGAAGCAATTTGTGTTCGAACGCTTGAGTTTTTAACGCACTGGTCGTCACAATTTGTTGCAAATCCACCCATTCGACCAGTTCGTCATCTAACAAAATAGCAAGAGAGCGAGTCCACGTATCGTAATCATCCACTGGCGCTTGCAATAAAACGCCTCCTAGTTCGGCCGTTGCACTTGGCATGGTAATTAAATTCTGGATCCCCGTCGCTTTAGTCACAAGAGCGGATAATTTGGTGAACGCTTTGTGCGTTGCAACCCCTTTCGCCAATCGAATTTCAAGTCCCGGTCCTTCCTTTGATTTTGTCGAATCCCTAGAAAGGATATAGGAACTTTTTGCAAATGGCATAAGTTTTAGAATAGCGGGCAGCACGGTCACACTTTCTACACAATCGAGTGCTAAAATCTCGTCTCCGGTTGCTGCACTCACATGGACGAGCATGACTGTCGCGGAGGCATCAGTTTGGTCACTTCTCGTCAAAAATGGCGTCGTGCTTTCGCGTGTCGCTGGCCATATCTCTTTAATCAGCTTGATACACGATAATTCGTCACTTGTTGCATTTAATTTGATTAGAGACGGCTTTACTTCCATTTCGTCATCGTCACTATCCACTTCGTTGTTTGAAGTAGCCAATAAATCGTTTTGCAAAAATTGCAATTGACATGCATCAAATGTCGCGTTCGCACCTGACAACATGGCATCATAAGCGGCGGAAAAAGCTGGATAAAAATGCGCAAATTCGTCTGTTTCGGGGTCGCCAATACTTAACGTAACGTCCGGTACATTGCGGCACGAAACGACACTGATGATAGTCACATTTTTGTTGTCTTCACTTGCTGCATGGACATCGCCGAGAATGGTTGATTCGTTAAGGGAATTCCGATCGTTGAAACTGACGAGAGAGCGTAACCTTCGTTTCGTTTTACTTTTTCTTATAAAGTCACCACAATTTGCGGCGAGACATTCCGAGCGTTCACTTAAATGACGATAAGCTTGTGTCACGTGTAATGCACTGCAGTGGTAGGTGCAAAAAGCGTCTTGGGACACAAATTGCAAACCACGCGAATCGACCAGAGGAGTGGCCCACGTTTCCTGCTCACCTGCTAGAACTAGCACTAGACCCACCAAAAGCACACTCTTCCTGGTCCGACGCATTGCCGGCGCTCCAATCTTAAAGTCACTATGTGGTGCATGATTGTTGCGTAGAACAAAAAGGCAGTGCTTCTACAAATGGCCGTTCTCTGTGCCCACGTGATGGCAACTTTTTGATGTGCTACGGTGTTGCTAACTGTGGATGAAATGTATAAACGAGGATGAAGCGATGATTACCCTAACTTTTTTCAGCTGCTGCACAGTATACTCAGAGAGACGTATATGATAGCTCCAAACTTTTGGCAATGGGTCCCACTGAAATATATTGTTCCGTTTTCCGGAGGTTATCCTTGCGTGCTACAGACATTCACTCGGAAGTTATATTGTCCTTAAATCAATAAAATAATTGTACTTTTCCTCCCGTATGGCTGGTAAGAAAGCGATTATGGACGCAGACGAGCCTGCTCGACTAGGCGGCAAGTGCAAAATTGTCTGCTTGATCGAGGTTTAGCTTCGAAGTTAAGAGGCTTTGTCAGCCAAAAGCCGTAGTTATTCGACGCTGGCAAGTTTATGTGTAACCGAGCATATGAAACCGGAAATTTTTCGTTTAGCAATTGCACAGGAAAATAAATTAGTGGGACTGTATCCATTTATGTATACGTCAACGCATTTTACTAAGTTCGCCGCGCCTACACGTTTAAGTTCGCCCCATCTTAGCCACACAAATCAAACCGATCATTTGCCGTAATGCGATCACTTCTATCGCCTCATGTGCGTCTACGCCAGCGCTTCCGGCAGAATCTGCTCGCATCGAGAATATCCTCCAGCATTTCTTCTATCAGCTTATCCGAAAACGATCCTCGAACGTCCTCTACAGCCTCCAATTCAAGCAAAAATCTGACACTAACTCTAACACCAGCAGAAGACTACCTTTTCTCTTTTATCGAGTATATCCAGCGAGTATACGCTCCAACGACACAATTACGCGTCGCTGGGGGATGGGTGCGGGATAAACTTCGTGGTACAGCGAGTGCAGACATTGACATCGCTTTAGATAATCTCAAGGGCGCCGATTTTGCAACTTTCATTACGAAATTCCAACAGAGTCGTAGGTTACCCCGAAGCTCCGTGGGTATTGTGAAAGCGAATGCTAACAAATCCAAACATTTAGAGGTTGCGACCGTGACAATTAATGGCGCTACCGTCGATTTTGTGCATCTTCGAGCAGAGCAATACAAAGCTGACTGTCGAGTACCGGACGTTAAGTTCGCCACTCCAGCAGAAGATGCGAGTCGACGAGATTTAACGATCAATGCTTTGTTTTATAACCTCCATACAAAAGAGGTGGAGGATTTTACGGGAAAAGGGGTCCAAGACTTAAGGGACGGAATTGTACGTACCCCGAGAGAACCCACCCAGACGTTTCTTGACGATCCGTTAAGGGTCTTAAGAGCGTTACGTTTTGCATGTGAGTTTCAGTTTACGCTTGATCCAACGTTAGAGAAAACGTTACTGGAACAGCGTGAGGTTATAGAGACAATGCAACGGAAAGTCAGTCGCGAACGGATTGGGATTGAAGTGCGGAAAATGCTTTCAGGGAATGATCCTGCTCGTGCTTTTATGCTCTTAAGGAAATTTGATCTGCTTGATTTAATATTTAATGACACCGTTGGGAACATGGGCGAAAGAACAGCGCGTAAGGAGGGAGAAACCACGGAATTCAAGTACGCGCCACGTGATTGGACGGACTCGATCCAGACTCGCGCATCTCACTACCTACAATACTTACAACGTAGCCGCTTGGCGCTGGCCAAGTGTCAAATCTCTAATGTCGAGGCAAGTGCGGCTATTTTGACACCTCTTTTTTTGGAGAAACTACCGAAGATCATATTCGACGATTTCTCACGTTTGGTTGTGGACGATATGACCGAGGAAGAGATTTTATCCTCTTCGCTCGATTTCCTTAACCGTCAAGAAAACCTTGCCGCAGCCCTCGACTCGAATGAAATTATAGAGATGCTTAAAGTGCACTTAAAATGGCCGAAACCAGCTGGAAAGCGTGTGGCCATGATCATTGAAGCGATTGCGCTATATCCGGAGCGAAAGTGCAATGGTTTAGAGACCTCTAAAGAAGAAGGGAGAAAGTATTGGCTACAGCACTTTCTGTGGTTGGTACAGTACCATTCTGTACTTACACCTGTCGTAACGATCTTAGCAGCAGATTGGAGCTTCAATAATCAGAAAATAGACCAAATGGAACAAACTCAAGAAGATGAAACAGTCAAGAAATATCTCGAAATGGCCAATGCGTGCGTAAAGAGTGATGAGCCGATAACGAAACCGAGTCAGAACGGTCGACTGGACGGCAAGACGGTGCAGACGAGATTAGGTCCTGATGCGCGAAATGGAATCGCACGCGCTATTCGGATTTTACAGGTATGGGAAAAAATCTATCCGAACGCAAGTGTGGAAGATGAAGTGGCATTTTTGGACCGCATGGCGTCTTTCTTACGTGATTAGAAGACATTAGATGACATTTCCTTGTTTATGGTGCATAGTGATAGAGAATTTTCGAGCGTGTTTCTATAGTCGTAGAATTAGCTCTTTAGTTATCAAAGTAGCTAATAGACCTCATAATTAAAAACCGAGTGGTTTCTTTAATCCGAATTGATGATCAAATTAGAAGTTATATTTCATTCGTTGGCAAAAATCTGGGTGGAGGAAGGAGACATACCGAGAAATTGATCAAAAAAGAAAACAACACTCTACACTTACAGACAAAAAGATATCAATTTAAATAGGTATATATCACTAGAAATAATGCTTAAGTTACTACATTTTCCGCTTTCCCGTTGATACACAGTCACGATGAACCCGAGAGAACGAAGAATTTTCATGCCCCCGGATCGTGCTACGTGCGTTGGAGTCAATATATGTCCCTCCATGTGGCCACTATACATTGATTGCAGCGTATCCAGAAGACAAGTTTTTATACACACGTACTCTGAAGTATATGGGCAATGGACATGCGCGGGTTCTTCTTACGGGAGCGTCGACTTTTTGACGGAGTGGGAGCCTGCAATGCAGCAACTGTTGCAAAACAACGAGATTCCACTGAAAATGCGTAAACCTGCGCGAAACTCCACAAGAAACGTAACGTAAAGTGCTTGGACCTGCTAGAACCCAAACACTAGTCTCCAGGTACGAAAAATAGTTAATCCACAATAAAAACGTAATTCACTCCACTTGCAAACGTATTAGTGCTCACATGTTGGTCGGTGTTCCTCGGGAGTGCAGTGCCGGTCGTCTGTTAGTACGACGGCGCTGACTCCTGTCCGAGGTGTTTTTTAGGCGTAAAAGTAAAAGTGATATATATATTATAGTATTAAAAGTTGTCCTGTCGAAATTACTTTTAACCTATATTAGACTATCCAAAATATGCACTATGGCGGTCTCGCACAAATTTCATCCATTTTCATGGTTCATCGAAAAGATGCAAATTCAACACTCCTTCCGTTACCGCCATCGCTGCATGTATTGTGTACACCTTTTACCGGTCGTTCTTCCCAATTGCTTAATTCAAAACAACCAGTACAAAAATTGGGCTGTATACAGACCAAAAGTTTCGATTCAAAACAACCGTAACATTTTTCAAAATGACCAAGGTACCGTCTGTTAAGGTTAGGTGTAGCACACCATTGCAGTACACTGTACGTAAAGTATAATGTGTTCAACGACGTGTCTGGTAGCGGCAATGGAGTTGTGCTGTATCTCCATAGAATTGGCGACCACTGCCGTCGTAACATAACATTCTACGAGCGTTTGTGCAGAGAATAACTTATGACTTGCTTAATCATGGTGTGAGTGACCTCAATCAGCATAAGACGTGTGGGCACAGTACTGTATGAATTTACGTGGATAATACAAATGATTTTATTACGTTCGTAAAGCGCTCAATCTTTTTCAATGCGCTGAAGAACTGGCGAGAGCACCAGCATCGTCAAAAAATCACTTACTTCTCACCATATAATTGACTGATTTTTCCCACTTTTGTTCTCTTCTTTTTATCGCCGCCGTCGTTTTGTATTCTTGCTATTTCCTCCCATCTTGGTGCCTTCTTTCCGTGTTTTCTTCGTCTTCACCTTGGTAAAGCCACTTTTTAGCGATTCCAATACACTTTGACCCAGTCCAAACTCCTTTTCTTCCTTCCAACTTTGTCCAGAAACTTGAAGTTGCACTCGACGATGATAATGAGCAATGGGAATCGCTGGAATATACCACCGTTTCTTCACTTCACTCGCTCTTCCGATACTTCTTTTACTTGTGGACTTGTGATAGTAAAGACATCAATCTCTTGAGCTTTCGCGGCTTGGGTTCGTTGTTGTTTCTCGCGTTTGCGCTCGTCTTCATCCTGATCAAATACTTCCAAGTACTTTTCATTGTCTGTAATGAGTCGAAACCCTACGGGATACATTGCTCCTGGCCACGTCGAGACCGCGAGCACACTGTCGCGACCTCGATCCCATACTAACGCCAAGACACCATCCTTGACGCCAACATTATGCTGGGCTGTAGGTTTGCCTCGAAAATATGCTCGATGCCCGGTAAAGAGACCATTTTCCCCGACATGACGATGACGAACCACTGGAGTCCCTACGACAAAGTCTTCGTCCCCGCTAAACAACACACGGCCCACAGAGCACGGACTGCTCCTGTCGAATGAAGCGCCACTTCTTCAAGCGACAGTTAACGTAAGACGATCGAGACATTGAAATGTCGAGGTCGAGCACTGCGACCGTCGTGCGCGACGTAATACGACGTCCAGAACGCCCATAGCGTGCACAAGAAGCAAGGATGGCATGTCGAGCGGTGGTTTGTGACGTCGAGGGTAAAATGTCCGTGTTCTCGAGGGGAATAGCGTCCAGTTTGGTACGTTACCCCGACACGAGATTCAAAACCACGGGACGAGCATTCCAGTAACTCAAATTTCATGCTGCCTTTATCCGCCGACAAAGAGTTTAAATTGTTTTTTACTTTGTGTAGGAACTGGTGCGATTCTACCGGTATTGGTCGCAAATTATGCGACATGATCATTTTGAAAAAAAATCAGATCGTTTTGAAACATCCTGTTCTAGAACTATACGTATGGGTATACACTTTTTATACATGTCCCGTCTTTGGGTGGGCGTTTTGAATTAAACAGTTGGGAAGAACGACCGGTAAAAGTTGTAGCGTTGCGTGCAATTGGAAACATTGCGTGTGCTGAAGACGATCACGACTATATGCAGCACATCATTGAGTGCGGGGCCGTGCCGTCGTTATGGAGACTCATTGCCCGTTCAAATCGTCAAATTCATAAAGAAGCATGCTGGACATTGTCGAATTTTGCCGCGATTCGGGGTGTATCCAGTCCTTGATGGGCTTTGCAGCGTCGGAAGCGACCGATGCAAAAGTGAAAAGGGAAGCGTGTTAGGTGGTGTTCAATGCCTCGACGTGTGGATCGGATAGTCAAATTGAGTACCTTGTAAATCAAGGATGCATTCAGATCCTAGGGAATGAAAAAAACGAGGATGATCATGATGGCATTAGAAGGTTTGGAACGTATCTTCAAGTGGGGGAACTCGATGGGAAACGCACCAACTATCCGAATCCTTATGCAAGTCTGATGGCGTCGGCGATTATCGAGACGTTGGTCTCGCATTAATCCGCGACGGTGGCAAAGCGAGCGTCTCAGATCTGGCAGCAACATTGTCAATTTCCATTTGTTGGGTTTTTTTTTTCAAAATACTCGACAGATATTTCTTTGTTTGTAATGCAAGTGCAATGTGTGTATGCATTGTGTTTTTGCACAGTGTTTCATCTAAGTATTCGAGATCTATTGGTAAGAAGGAGACGGACAGAAGAGTAAATCTTCGTGCCTCGGTGTCGAGCTACTGCAACGATAGGACATCGTTGTGGACCTCTCCGCCGCGTCGGGCTTGCTTTAATTCTTTTCTCTTTCTCTCAGTTTCTTTTCTTTTTTAATATATCCATCTGTTCTTCTTCCGTTCCCACTCCAAACATTCACCGTTGACTACCGACCGTGGTCAGTCTCGCCAGGCCTGCTCGGGGTTCCGCCTAGAGGGACCTTTTATTGCTGCAGGGCACTTCTTGGTCCGATCGGGCGTGGACGTCCTGTTCCCAGTCGCGGTCGCTATATTCCTCTTTCATAGGACGGCTGGATTCGGGCGATGGGCCCTCGTCTCTAGCGGCCGGTTTGATTATCTCCGATAGTTTGTTCATCTCCGCCAATTCGTCCAACAATCCTGGATCCGAGACGGTGAGTCCGGTCTGATCTCGCATGGCCAAGGTGGCCAGATGGTCTGCGCTGTTATTCCAGTCTCGTTTGACGTGCAGCAATTCGTGCTCCGGCCATCTCCGCAAGGCGCTCCAAGATTGGCTAAGAAATTTGTAGAAAATATGCTGCACAAAAAGAAGAGTGGGGAAGGGAATATGAGCTCATTTGGAAAGTTGTCGCAAGTACGAAACTAGGCAATATAGATGATTCATCATTGGTGGGAGAACGCGTCTTTCACAAATGTATGGCAGAGAAGGAATTGAATTAAAGCATCGTTTATATACATACAAGTTAAAATCGTAAAGACATATGCTTGAATTAAAGCTACTGCAATTTCTAAACCTACTAATAAAACAATAATAATTAAAGGTACAAAATGAGCAAAAAAACAAGCACGTCAAGCATCCAAACGCAGCAAGCGACAGAAGAAGCGAGAGCGTATAAAAGAGCGAAAACCTGCGATACTTCGTGGCCAAAAAGCAGCGCCAAACAATAGCAAGCGAACATTCCAGTCGCCTCATCAGCAGCGAACCGAACCGCCTTACAATTGACGTCATCGGATGAAGATTGTTCGATCAAATTTGGACGTGGAGGCGAACGACGGCATGACGGCAACGATACAGCGTCAGAAACAGTTTCTAATGGATTGAATGAAGACGATGATGGCGGTGGCACGTCGTTAGGTGACGAAGAGGAGGATGTACGGAAGTGAGAAAAAGGAAACGCCAAGATTTTGGATGAAATGGTGGATGCGAATGACAAACTCGTGTCGTATTTGCTCGAGACGGGATCGATCTTGGCGCTGGCGGAACGGTTAGATCTCGAAGATGATAGCATGTGAACGGTGGCTGAGAAGGATCGAATAGCACGCATAGGAGAGGAAAGAGGGTATACGTAAGGACAAGCTCGTTAGATATGGGCGTGCTGCTTTACAGGGCGGGTTATATGCAGATATATATAAGGGACACAATTTTGAGCAGCAGCGCCAGCGTCAAGCGATAACGGATAACAAGATATAAGGGACACAATTTTGAGCAGCAGCGCCAGCGTCAAGCGATAACGGATAACAAGTGACATAAACCCATCTTGTAATAAAAGGATATATAGATCAATGAATCTATTAGAGTTAGTGCTATTATACAGATGAGTTTAAATTTGTAAAATAAAACTCAATTGAATAGGTACATTCGAATAAAAATAACCATCATTTCTTAAAGTATTTCTATTGGCCAAAACCAAAAGGCAGCTCATGAATAATCCAGCGTTTTGCTACCCGCCGTGTGGCCACAAAAGGCCTTAAAACGTGGTTTCGAGAGCAGAATTGCGTAGATGATGTCGTGGCATTTCCAAATACCCCGTTTTTGGGTAATATCGCTATGGCAGCGATGGTTTAGGAAACGTTTTGTGAAGGTTATGAAACAATGCTTGCTTAAGATGTGATTTTTATTTCAAAACGCAACAAATTCCTTCACAAAAAATACAGCTTGATCAACCACGATTTCAACCAATATAATTGTGAAATTCGCATCTCAAACAGACCAGTGGTTGAGAATATCTGGCCCCAACCCCATTTGCACATTTTCTACCTGGGCAGAGGAAGTACTTTTTAATAGGTATTCTGGTGAACCTTGTAAGAGCATCTCGACCAGTATGCTATAGCTATCCTATATTTAGCTTGAATTTGACTCGGGTTTAGCGGCCTTTTTCATTAAAATATACTTGAATAAAATTGTTTATTGTTAAAGTATGTAAAAAAATTCACAACAGTTGGAGCTATATCGATGTGATTGTCGCAATCTCGACACTGCGACATTGTGGTAGCCATTTAAAAAACGAGTTCCTAGTCGCGAGCCCTTCGCCTTTTGGCCATTCTGAGAAGTAAAAGTAAGTATAAACGGAAATGCCACCTCTAATGAAATGGAGCGGTGTCAATGTGGTGTAGTCGCTCTCATAAATTCTTCCTGAGATGCGAGCACCCACGGGGGACCCAGATGACTGACTGTCGGAGGGGGTACTCCGTCTATCCGAGTCATGATCCGATCCGGCATCCGGCTGGCTGGATCGGTCACTTCCATCACCTTGGTCGTGACGACTTGGATGATCCATGTTAAAAGCTCACCTTGTGTACCCGTCAGCACTGGCGGTTGCGCTCTCTTGATAGACCCTACGGCGAAAAGTGTAAAGTCCGTCGAATAAGGAGACGAGGGTTAGGACTAGGGTAGCTCATGGGCGGAAATCTTCACCGGGGAGCTCGACTGGCAATATACTTGAAGTTTGTATACTGCGACGGCTGGACCGAGAATAATCGATCGGCCAGCTAAACCAATGACAATAAAGGGGTAAATCCAAACGTGTACGTAAAGGGGAATCCAAATGTAACTCCACAATCTTCCACAGTAGGCCAATACGTTACCACACTTTCCAATAGTAGATATAACCGTGTTCAAAACACAGGCGACTTGAGGTGAAAAGAAAATACACAACGCAGCGACTCCCTGTCAGGGGACTTCCGGGAGGTTACTTTAACCTTCCCCGGGCAAACCAATAGCAGCAAGAGAGGACCTTGTTAGCCCTCTGCTGTGAACCAATGAAAGTGACTTGTGTCTAAGAAAGCGAAACGTATACTGGTTTTTATCCCTATGTCCAATACTCCCTTTTGTGTAACCTACCCTGAAGAATGTGTAACCTACCCCCAAGAATGTGTAACCTCCCCCCCAGAATAGACTGGATAGTTATGTGTTTTACCTAAAATGGTCCAGCTAGATGCTCCTTTGTGTACTGTACACCAAACCCAGCCGGTACACCTGTGGTGGAGCCGATTTCAGAATCCATGACCGAAGTCTTGGGCGGAATCCGGATACCCACTGGCCCGGACGACCAACTATCGGAGGGGTACTCCGTTGATCCTGATCAGCATCAGAATCAGATGAATTACCATTATGGCGACTGATCTGATCCTCCCGGCCATCTGGCCGGTCGTCATGCGCGTCAGGATCTATATTCAACTTCATCTCACCTTGTGTACCCGTTGATCGGGGGTGGTTACACTCACTCAGGTGGACTCGGTGACGAAAACGATGATCTTGATCAGGTCGGAGGGGATGACCTTCTCGAGACGGGGGTGTCCTCGGGTGGAAATCTTCACCGGAGAACGGGTTGGGGTCGATACTTAATCAGTATCTAGGCACTGATCGGGAAAGTTCGTCCGATCAGGCCAGCCAATGAGAGAGATAATAAGAAACCAAGAAAACGCGATCAAACCACGATCTTCCACAGTAATCCACAAACGTTATCTCCACAAAACCTTTTCCAATATTAATGACGTGTTCCAAACACGTGTGCGTTGAGGGTGAGGTTCGATCACCTAAACAAACCCGTCGGGGGTCTTCCGGTAAGCCAAAATGCGTCTAAGCGCGTCTTAACCGGGAATTAGTTGAGCAAGAGGGGACTAATCAACCCTGTGCTCCCAATGACCGCAACACGTGGCGGAGCGACTCTTTGCTTAGGGGGAAAATCAAAACCTGTTATTATATATGCAATGTCCTATACCTAGTGTACCATACACCAACTCATGCCTGATTTATACTTCGAACCTGTTCACTTCGTCGCACGGTTGCATAGCACCACCTTGCCCATCCTAGCTGCACCTTCAAGCTGATCTGTACCACTTCTGCCCTGATCACGACCCGACTCCTATAAAGATCTTCAACCCATCCCGATCTTCGATAAACGACTTGGAAACCACTTGAGATCTGCCCTTCTGACACTTGTTCACTTCATATCCAGCCCGACTTAACTGAGAACTTCACCTGCCTTCGCGTCTGGACGCCGGTTTGAGGCTGATCAGCCCCGATCACGATCGGCATAGCGATCAGCCGAGTGATCAGGCAGTGATCAGGGCGATCAGCCCTTGATCACCTCGGGAACTCTCTGGGTCACCATCACAACGACTTTATTCATCTGCTCAGCCATACTTCCGACCTTCATACCCTGTCGGGGCAACCATATCACACCGATCTCGGCTGATCGGGCCTAATCGGGCCTTGTCACGTCATCCTCGGACAAATCCATCGGTCATCATCACTCACACAACTCGCCATTCCACGTGCCCCATTTCATTCCACATCTGATCTTCATATCTTGGGCATAATTAGTTGGCTCGGCCGATCGGGCCGAAACTTCGTGTCATAATCAACTTCCACAACTGCACTGTTCATAGATCGGCTAGATGGCTGTCCCTGATGCGTCATGTCAACAGTTACTGTATTTCCAACTCGATGTACATCCACGGGAACTCCACTTAGTAATTGTGATCGCGATCATGATCGTGATCTCCACCGTTCCATCAGTGTCTGGGACTGGGCGTAATGACAGTACTTGGCTGATTTATTCACATCGCGAATACCCGTTGCCCGCCATCTTTTCATCGTAAATGCGATCGGCCTTTCCCACCCATCAACCGTCTTATGTTGATGGGTGTTCCATCGTCACCAATCAACGGCCATGTGTGGTCCACTTCATTCTCAACATTTTCTGATCGCTTTACCACAGCCGCCCCTGAGACTAACTGCAGCCGCGCAACGACTGCAGTTCGACTCATTCACTTCCAAATTTCCTCTTTGGCGATCACCATGGCTGACTCGAGCCGATCTTCTCTTCCTTCTTCGTCATCTTCGGCTGCCCGTCCGATCACTGCCTCGCCTCCCGTTTCCAGTTCGGCTGATCTAGCGACAACCCCGATCGCGGCCTCAGCACCGATCACGACCAGTCTCATCCGTCCTACGACGACCACAAGCTCATATCGCCCGCCTTGGAGTCTTCCCGCTCGGCCTTCCTCAGATCGCCCCGTCCGTTACTTGGAACAGCTCGCTCATCTAGTGGAGGGATCGGGTCCACTCACGTTGGGGTCCATGGAAGCTTGTCGACTACGGTCGGAACTCCGAAGTGCAATTCCCAAGTTGGTCTCCCTATATGATACCAATCGGGCGCTTAATGCCGAATTATTCGATCGCCGGGTTGTAATCGATTCCCTAGAACGTGATTCTGCCGATCTGGCTAGCCATCTGTCGGCTCTACGACTAGATCGCGACCAACTTGATCAAGATCTGCAGGACATGACAAGTCGCGTTCAAAGTTTGATCATGAAGCGTGATCAGCTGTCTGAACGCCGGTTTGGGGCAGCTCCGATCATGATTGGCATAGCGATCAGCCGAGTGATCGGGTAGTGATCGGGGCGATCGGCCCGAAATCACTTCGAAAACTCTCTGGGCCACCATCACAACGACTTTGCGTGCTCACCGAGTGGAAGCGCGAGGTATCTAGGCCGACGGCGGGGAGTGGTATCCCGGTTATGGACACCCGACTCCGATATGCACGTTGCGTGATGCTTAATCTTTGTCGATCACCAAGAACCCTGGCAGAACCAATACCGGTCCAGCCCCATGGATCTTCCGGCGTTCACGGTTTCTCGTCTGCGCACGAAGTATGGCCCGTGATCGTCGTGATAGCCAGCTTCCGTTGCGTTCTTTCCATAATCATTAATATATCACGACAGCTTCTTTATAACTTTCACGTTTTATTCCACACTTCATATCCAGGTCCCACTATTGCCTCCATCTTGTATATCGATCGTTCACATGTATGCAAATGTAGTTCTCGTGCATTATATGTATATATATATATCCATTTACTCCGAACCAGCTCAACCACCATGATCTCCACTTGTTCGACCATTACCTTTGGCTGATCTGTCACAATATGTCAACCCAGGCTATTGAGACTCCTGGTTGCCCTCTTCGTGGGTTTGCATCAGGGGGTCTTAACGATTTCGTCTCACCCGATCACGTTCAAATTCTCTTAGTAGAGCTCCACAGTTCAGATCACGTTCATCTACCCACTCGGGATCGTCATAACCCTTCCATCGAACCAAGTAATCACGATGGGTTCGGCCAAATCGGGTCCTCTTGCCTGATCGGGTATCCAAAATCTTCTCCACTTCAAGTTCGTTCTGGTCCAACGTTCTTTCCCAACTGTCTTCGGGCAAGAGAGCTTCGTCGAAGTCAAACCTTGGCTGATCATCGCATGACAGCCTGGTTTTGGGCCGATCGGGGTATTCCCGAACCAGCTTCAGCTTCGACAAGTGGACGATCGGGAAAATTCCGTAATCGGTACCTGCAGTAATCAACCGAGCGGCATGATCACCGATCAGTTTGGCTATACGGAACGGTCCATGCCACAGATGTGCTAACTTCTTGGCATATCCTTCTTTCACGCGATCCAAGTAAAGCCAAACCCTTGATCCCGGCTCGATATTATGCGAATCGGCATGATCATTGTTCCGATCAGCTCTTTCTTGGATGGCCCTCCGCAATCGTTCGTTGACTTGCTCCCGCGCATGTTGGTAGTGACGCTGGAGTCCCATACGCCATCGACGCGCTTCGCGATCTTGACCTCGGGTGCATCCAACAGGGATCACCGACTCGATGGTAGATCGGGGGTCCCAACCATACGCCAAGTAGAAAGGAGTATCTCCCCTGATACGATCGAAAGAGGAATTCAGCGCAAGCACCAGTCTCTCTGCATATTCATCCCAATCTTGTTGAGCAGCGTCCGCGACATACATCTTGATAGCTCTAGTTAGCGTCTGTACCATACGTTCGACCTTACCATCCGCCTGCGGACGGTATGCCATGGTCGCGCTCTGTTTCTGGTCAAGCATCTGATTGAATGATCGGAAGACTTCGGCCATGAAACCTGGTTCGCGATCATGCCTGATCACTTTACTGGCTCCAAACCGTCGAAAAACACATTCTTCGTAACTGCAAGCGACTTGTTGGGCTGTTCGTGTAGATCCCGCTTTCGCGATCACCAATCCCGTGAACAGATCAGTCCAGATCAGTAACTCTGTGTTGCCCTTGAACGATTTTGGCAGGGACGGTATGTGATCATCGCTATCACTTGGAAAGGGTAGGTCGCCTGGATATTTCCAGGTGATCTACCCCGGATGTTTGGCATACCTTTTCCGGTTTCGCAATCCGTACATGTTTCGACAAACTTTTGTATACTTCGATATAAGCCTCTCCAATGAAAATGTTTGCGAATCCTGTGATACGTTCGACCTACGCCCTGGTGGCCACCCTCTAAACTGACGTGATAATGGTGTAAGATATCAGTTTGTAAAGTCTCCGGGATCACGAGCCTTGCTGATCGGTCCAGATCTGCATCGGCCTGATCAGCTTGAACATAGTAAAACAATAGATCATTTTCGTCGATCTCGTAGTTGGACGCGATCTTAGCACAATCTTTTGCTTCACCCTGGCTCAACTTCTCCAGATCACCCTTTAGAAACGCTTTCAAATCAACGATCCATTTTTCCTCGTCTTGTGCCTTGAGAATTCTTTCGATCCGCATCTCCTGTACTATTTCTTCTGTTAGGCTTTCTCGAGAGAGTGATCTGTTAGGTGGTGATCTGGTTCGCGATCTCGTCATGATCGAGATCTGGGCTGCTTCCTTTTCATCTTCCGCACGAATCAGCTCCGGCAGCCTATTGATCTCCACCAGTTCCTCCAGCAATGCTTGATCAGTAACTATTGATCCGGTCTGATCACGCATGGCCATAGTGGCTAGGTGATCTGCACTCCGATTCCAATCACGTTTCACATGTAAAAGATCATGCCTTGGCCATCCACGTAAAGCTTTCATAACGCGATCGTTCAGCAACTTCAAACGCGGTGCTTTGCAATCGATCTCTCCAGTGATCTGCCGAATTACCAGGTTTGAATCTCCGCATATGATTACTCTTCCAATCTTTTGCTCTTGCAAGAGATCCAAACCTAGCAGCAGACCACGATATTCGGCCTCATTGACCGTGATACCTGGAGTATAATCTGAACCGGCCGATATAACAGTCCATTCTGGCAGTTTCCATAACAGCGCGCTATACGCCCCCACGCCTTTCTTCACGCTCGCGGATCCGTCAAAACTTACAACGATCACAGTTTCCTCCGAGCCGACGATTGGTGGGGGTATAGTGATCGATTCTCGTGGTTGCTCCCGAGGAGCGACCTCGATCAGGGCATCATCGACTTCCGATCGGAGCGTGATGCTGGCGGCTAGTGTTCCAAGAATTTCTTCTTCGCCCTTGATGCACTTGATGATCTCTAAGGTCCACTGAGATAACAGCGTTGCCCATCGCCCCAGTCTCCCGTCTAAACCACTCGCTGACAGTAACCAAGCTAAACTAGATCGCCTGGACAATACCTTAATCGGTCTAGATACCAGCATAGAGTAACAAGCATCCAATACACGTAAAAACGCTAGCACTTCTTTATCCACAATACCATAGTTAACTTCGTTCGGTTTTAATTTTCGGCTTGTGAATGTCACCGGGCAGTGAATTCCGTCGTGATCTTGGACCAGTGCGGCCGATATTGTCCATTTACTGGCATATAGAATCACTACGGGGATCTTCTCCGGATCGAAATGTTTCAGTACCGGCGTCGAGATCATCTTCGCCTTCAACATACTGAAAGCTACCATAGCTCGCTTCATATGGTCCTCTGACCCTGGATCAGTTCGATCGATCAGTGATCTAGTCTGAGATCCGTTTCAGTAACTTCAACTTCGTGATCAGTCTCAATTGGTGATCTTCCTACCCGATCACGTTCTCGTAGCCCATGATAATCCACTTCCTTCAGTTCATATAGTATAGCGGCGTAAATCGAGAAGTCTTCGATAAATCGGCTATAATAATTCAGAGATCCGAGAAAGGATTGCATGGCCTTCAGTGATCGGGGAAAAGGTAGGTTGCTGAGAGCAGCCAGATCTTTCGGGTTTGCTTCCAAACCTTGGATCGACACGTTATGGCCGAGGTAAGCGACCTTGGGTTGACCCCAGAAACTCTTGACCACACTGATCGATAAATTCCAGCGCTCGCATGTGTTCAGAAGTCGTTCGACCTTATCGCATAGCATATCCCAGGATGTTGCTGTGACCAAGATATCATCTATGTATGATCGCCTTCCCAATACTGATCGGCCCTGATCTTGGTCTGGCTCACCTTCCGTAAACATATCATGTAAATCAGTGGCTTCCCGATCAGCACTGATCTGGAAATACCCATAGAGAGCATTGTCGATCAGCCTCTGGTAGATCTGTGGGCATTCTTTAATCCAAACGGCATCCGATTCCATTCAAAAAGCCCAAAAGGTGTAACGAAAGCCGAGATCTCTCGAGCGCGATCAGTCATCGAAACTACCCAGAAACCACTAGCCATATCCAGCGAACAAAACCATAAAACTTTATCCAGATCTTCTAATAAATCATTGATCAGGGGCATCGGGTAGACCATCAACTTCGTGAGGCGATTCACCATTCTATAGTCGATACACAATCGAATATCAACCCCATTCTTCTTAATCACAATCACGATCGGTGATGCCCACTGCGATGTTGATGGTCGGATGATTTTTGTACTCAGCAAACCCTTGATCAAATCGGATAACTTTTCCCGGTATTGAGGTGCAACTTTACGACAACGCTGAGCGATCGGCCTCGCATTTCCCACGTCTATATCACAAACAGCTCCGAATGCGGCTGGGGTTAGGGCGTTACCTTTCCCCATCAGTAAGTGACGCCTCTTCCAGATGATCTTCTTTAGCTGATCGATCTGCTCGGGCGTGTTCACTTCGGGATCACCGACCTGTAGATCTTCCATGGTGACTTCTGGCATATTCGGCGATACTTCCGGTAACACGGCCATCTGCTTCTCGATACCTTCAATGTACTGATCGCCACCTTCGTGTATACACACTTGCTCGTCCACCTGATCTACCTTTTTCTGATCGGCATCATCTTGGATCGCCCCTTGTACGTCACTCGACCGATGGTTTACTTCGGGTTCACCCTCCTCTGCAATGAATTCAGCTGGTTCATCCTCCTTTTCTTCCTCATGATCGTGCTTGGACTCTTCACTGTCCTTTCCGCTAGCTGGGTCCGTTGTTTTCGGTGAGCCGGGTCAAATAATATTCAATATTTGTGGACCTTTTTTGACCCGGCTTTCTTCTATCGGTTCGATCGGCGGTCTCCTGATCAGCAGCTTGGTCGGCGTAGAATATTCCGGCTTCTCGACCATAAGTGAGGTATCTTCATCCGCTATGTCTTCGTCACTAATCAGGTCTGTGGTGGCTTGAAAAGCCAGATTCTGCCATTCGATGTATCTTCGTGATCCCACTGAGATATACCCGATCTGTCGAGGTACTTTCCCTTCGGGCAACCACATCCCTAAGATCATGTCTTCGTGGATGATCAGCGACTGATCAGATATATTCGTGACCCTGATGTAACTTGATCTGCCGATACCTTTAACGATCGTTGGTACCCACGGTTCACCACGGGCTAGCCACATTTTCTGTTGCCGATCGCTCGGCCAAATCATGACAGTGTGGTAAAGTGACTTTTGAATTAATGTGAAGTACTTTCCAGAGGGCGCATTCTGATTGGCAAAAATATGGACCAAGGGCGTGGGCGCCGGATAGCCGCCGCCGGACGCACCTACGAGCGGCCGGATGGCGTCAAGACTGGAATCAGGCCGGACGAACGTGACAGAAGGCGTGGATAGTTGGGCTAGAAGGCTAAGCGGACGGGACGACCGCGGATGGAGGACGGCCGAGGGGAGGATTGGTGGCGGATTGTTTGGAAGGTATGAGTGAAAGGAGTCTGAAGGAAGATGAGTGTTCTAGTGGATGAAGGAGGCACCCAGATCGGATGAGAAGCTGCCAAGGAAGAGCTAGCGCCAACAGCCAAGTGGATCGGATGGGTGGCCATCCGGCCGAGCCGGCCGGGTACAATGTACCATCCGGACTGGTACCAGCTGGGTTCGGTATACCGGCCGGGTTGGTACCATCTGGGGTTGGTGTACCGGCCAGACGGATACACAAAAATCGGAGTTAACCGGGCTACTTCGGGTAAGGCACATAACTGGTCAGCCGGGCTATTTGGGGTAGGTTACACAAAAGGGAGTATTGAATATAGGGATAAATCAGTATACGTTTCGCTTTCTTTGACACAAGTCGCTTTTTCACAGCGGAGGGCTAACAAGGTCCCCTCTTGCTGTTATTGGTTTGTCAGGGGAAGGTTAAGTTAACCCACCGGAAGTCCCCTGACCGGGAGTCGCGGCGTCTTCGTATACTCACCTCAAGTCGCCCGTGTTTTGAACACGGTATTAAGTATTGGGAAGTGGTGACATTTTGGCCTTCTGTGGAAGAGTGTGGAGTTATATTTGGATTCCCGTTTACATACACATTTGGATTCACCCATCATTATTATTGGTTTAGCTGACCGATCGACTATTCTCGGCCCAGCCGGCACTATACAAAGTTCAAGTATATTGCCCGACGAGCTCCCCGGTGACGATTCCCGCCCAGGAGCTACCCCTAGTCCTAACCCTCATCTCCCTATTCGACGGATTTACACTTTTCGCCCTAGGGTCCACCAAGAGAGCAAACCAGCCAGTACTGACGGGTACACAAGGTGAGCTTTCAACATGCAACATCCGAGCAGTCACGATCAAGCGGATGGAAGTGACCGATCCAGCCGGCCGGATGCCGGATCGGATCATGACTCGGATGGACGGAGTACCCCCTCCGACAGTCAGTCGTCTGGACCCCCGTGGGTGTTCGCGTCTCAGGAAGATTTTCTGAGAGCGACTACACCACAAAACGACTGATCGGGACACCCCGATGCTCTCGTGCTGACCCATTTTAAGCATCCGCCCATGAGTACCATATAAAGGGCGTCGGCCGGATAGCTGAATCAGCACCTCATCCGGCAGAGTCAGGGTTCCAAGGGACAGGTCAAGTCGTATACCGGATGGTACCATGAAATCTATTCCTAGTATCGCGCCTTGACCGGCTAACCCGTCAACCCAAGCGGTGAAATAGTAGACCAGGAAGCCTGCCAAGGTGATTTTAACGCGTGATCGTCCTTCCGGCATGTATGAACTTTCGCCGATCCCAACTCATTCTTGCCTCTGGGTACTGTCTTTACGACATCCCACCTTGCGAGCAAAGGCGGAGTCGATGATCGAGACTTCTGCCCCAGAGTCAAAAAGAATAGTGGCCTTTTCGTTGTTGATCTTTCCATTAGCTTTTGCCTGTTTTAACCACTTGTCGGGATAGTGATACTTTCAGTATCCTCGGGATTCACAGGTGCTGGTACAGGTTGGACGGTTTATCCACCACCAGTTAATAATATAATCATAAAAAAAGTAAATAATGATAAAAATGACATAAATGTTGATAAATGTGGATCGGTAGCCATATATTTTGAAGAATAAAAACAGGGTCCAGTTCCATGATCACGTCCGATCGGGAATATCATCCACTCTGAGACTGTGGATCGGACATCTATCGATGCAATTTGAATTAGAACATGTATTGTCGGTTATCTTCTTTTCTTCAAAGCTATCTCCGCTACCGACATATGCATAAATGCAGAACGTAGATCGCTCGGCTCGAACCAGATTCCAACCTGGCGAGCGATCTAGTTTAAAATCTTCTCGACGTCTGGCGGAAGCATGCCAGCGTGTTTAGTCGGCACATACCACCTGCGCATCAGATTGAAAAATTCTTCAATAGGGCAGGCACCGGCGTCGTGAAGCTTCCCACAAGTTTTGCATACGAGAAAACAATGATCAGAAGGGTGACCTTTACGATCACATTTTCCACACGTAATTCTTTTCCAACAATCACGATCTCCATGTTTGGTCGACCCACAATGCACACATTTCTTACGAGATCGGTCCTGATCAGGTTGAACCCCACCCGATTTCCGTCCATCCATGCCGTTAGTCGATGATCTCGGGCGATATACTAGCTCCGTCGCAAAGATATGACAATACTGTTCCTCGTCCGAGTTCAAACTTGATTGACCACTTTCCTCTTCCGAACCGGAACTGTCCGATTCTTTCGTAATCATCCGAATTGCTCTGGCTGGTCGTGACGCTGGTATCTTGCCCTGGTCCGGATATGGTTTCGACCGGTACCGATTCGATCCTACCTCGACCTTGGGTTGTCGACTTTTAGCTCGCTGCAACATCCTCAGAGTTAGTTCGGATTTTCTCCGAATCTTTTATACGGAACAGGGTTAGCTGATCAGCCAGATCACGATTATCCAGAGTGCCAATAAAGTGTTCGACATGCTCGCGAGCTATATCCGGGTGTCGTGGGTCCTTGATCGGCATTTTCGCGCGTAGACCAGCAACATTCAGCCGATGTAAGTATTCGATCGACGTCTCGTCGGATCTTTTCTTCATGTGGTAATACTGTCTCGCGACCGACACCCCCGAGTTGCAATACTGCTCTTCAAATTCTTCACATAATCGAGGCTACTTCAAACGCACTTCTCGGCTCAGCTGCTTAAGCCAGTTCTTGGCCGGACCTTCCATTACATATAACGACGGAAATATCCGCCCAGATTTGCTTAGTGTTTTACATACAATCAAAAAAGATCCGAAAAAGACAAAAATACCCGCCCTCGCAATGATTGGCTGA
The DNA here is from genome assembly GCA_001887855.2 of Sclerospora graminicola. Taxonomy (NCBI): domain Eukaryota; phylum Oomycota; class Peronosporomycetes; order Peronosporales; family Peronosporaceae; genus Sclerospora; species Sclerospora graminicola. Next base: position 3,252 of record MIQA02000488.1, on the reverse strand, counting down.
CCGATTTCTTCAAGTACTGATATAAAACAAATTCACAACGAAGCTAATTTATTGAGCTGAAGGGGAAGTTATGGTAGAGCAAGTTCGTGTGTGATTCAATTGCGACGTAGCAAGCGTGTTTAGGCGCCCTTTGGGAGTGAAACATCTTTGGAACACATCTCGATGTTCTTTAAGCTACTTCCAGCGTCAGAAATGGTGGCATTACTGATGTACTAACAGTTCCCCTTTGATTTCTTGCGGCGCAATACTATACGGAGACTTTTTGATCAGTACATTTTCAAATTTGGACGACTCAACGTCCCGCCACACGAGATATGCGTGATTCAGGTGCAATGAATGTGCAAGAATAAAGATACAATCGCATGTTGCTGAGTAGGCGGTGCGTTTTATTGCTTTCTAGCGCGGAATTCGATTTTCAGTGGCGATAGACGAACCTTCTCGAGGTTACATTCTGGAAGTTTACAACCGCCACTTTCTCTTACCTGATCATGGTCCCATTGGCGCGAATGGACTTGCTAATCCGCGCGATTTTGAGCATCCAAGCGCTGCTTACGAGGATCGTGAATGCGAGTATTTGGTCGTGAACAAGGTGACTACGAATGAGTTGCTGGAAAGTAAAATCGAGAGTTTACTCACTTGAGCATTTTCTGTCAGTTTGGAGGCCACATGTTCTCAGCTCGCATGGTTTTCTCGCCTTTTAATGTCGTCGCCTGGCATGGTAACTATGTTCCCTACAAGTATAACCTAGACAAGTTTTGCACGCTGAATTTGGTTAGCTACGACCATCCGGTAAGAATATATGGAGGCTCATTGATCCTGCCGCACCCGTTATTTTACCTACCTTTTCGGCGTGACAGGACCGCTTCATTTTATGCGTCCTTACATGCCAAACCGAAGAAGCTGGAAATGCAGTTGCTGACTTTGTCTTATTCCCGCCGCGGTGGATGGTACGTAACGTCCTTTGCGAATACTGTGCGACGTATGATCATTGACTAAACATTAACTTACCAGGTCCAAGAGCATACGTTCCGCCCTCCATATTTCCACCGTAACTGCATAAGCGAATATATGGGTATGATCTACGGCACCTACGATGCCAAAAAGGGAGGTGAATACGGCTTTGCTCCGGTTGGGGCTTCGCTTCACAGTGATGACACACCGCATGGACCAGATGCTGCGACTTTTTTCGCCGCTTCTAATGCCCAACTTCAACCGCAAAAGTTCGACGCTGGTCTCGCATACGATGCCAAAAAGGGAGGTGAATACGGCTTTGCTCCGGTTGGGGCTTCGCTTCACAGTGTTGACACACCGCATGGACCAGATGCTGCGACTTTTTTCGCCGCTTCTAATGCCCAACTTCAACCGCAAAAGTTCGACGCTGGTCTCGCATTTATGTTTGACACGACGTATCTGGTCAAGCATACGCAGTACGCCCTTAGCCGCAACCACAACGATGAAAATTACCGGAAATGCTGGCAGCGAATTCCCAAGTTGTTCAATCCCAAACAGGCTTAAGACGCACCAATCCTGATAAGTAGAGAACCGCTGCGTTTTCCTGCACCATTAATGATTTTAATCGATCGTCTCCATTGATTGTGAAATGCTGAAGGCGAAACTGGTCAAGTATGAGGCCTTTATCGATGGAAGAATAAATCTCCTGGATGAATACATCCAATTAACAGGCAAGTGATAATTCTCTGATTCAAACCATGCTAAAGGGTCATGGTGGTGATAAAAAAAACTTGCATTGCTCTTAAGTGCCGCACAGAAAGATTCTAAGGTTATTCAGGTTGCAGCGCAAAAATTGGAGGCGAATTTATTTCAATTTTGTTGAGCGAAAAGGTACGACCTGTGGACTTGTATACACGATTGAAAGCTAAAGACGAAGGGGCGAAGTATTTGGTAGCTGGACATTGAAGATGTTGGAAAGATATACTGCCTTTTTGTCAAGACTCTTGAATGATCCCCGGACGGATTTAAGCATGGCCAGGGTATTGAAAGATGGGTTTGATGGCAATGACAAGCTAGCCATTCTGCTTATGAGAGCCAGGAGACATAAAGCCTGGGACGTGGTGTTAGTAGTGAATTGTGATGAGCATGAGCTTTTCTCCAAACTAGTGGCAGAAGGAAAACAAATTTGGACAACTTCATGGTGAATGTGTTTTTTAATGGGGAAAAGGCGCGAAAATTCTCATACAGACTCATAGAAAACTTATACTGCAACTCACTCTACCTTTGTAGTAGCTAAAGTAAATCACGGATTATCTCTATTATTAAAAAAATCTGCTTGGAACTTTTTATTAATTGGTCTATCTAAGCAACATAACTACATAAGCTGTTGAATCCCGATGCATGGTAAAAAATGGAAAGGAAATTGAGGCTAACAATAAATCAGTACATTAGGAAGAGCTGAGCTGTGATTGGCTAATTCTTTTGTATGGGGCACCAAAAAACACGGCGATGCAAATCCGGGCGGATTTTTCCGTCGTTATATGTAGATCAGCGAAGATCAGACATCATTCACCTTCCGGTGTCTTGTCCCTCAAAAAGGCTGATTTAGCCCGACTCAACCAAGCACTAGCCTGATCATCATCCATATCCTTGTAAAATCTTTCAATTCCGAGATCACCGACATTCGCACTCGAGTGATCGTTCTGGAATCACTGCCAAATGCCTGCGCGGAGGCCATATTCGCCCTACGAGGCATCTCAATGTCCAGATCATTCGGATCGAAATGCTGACTGATCTCTCCTTCTCACTCCATGACCACATCACTACGTTGGGGCGATCTATGAAATCGATCTTGGTGACCGACCAAACATATCGATCGAACAATTCCAGCTGATCGAACTGATTCTATATCCACGTCAACGGGTTTCTTGACCGGGGTTTTAGCGGATTGGTTCATGTTTGGTGTTGATCGCCATGGTTGACCTTGCTCTGGTGTGTACTGAGGTAATCCGTACTGATTACTCGCAAATTGGTCCATCATAGTCGCGAACATGGTTCTCATTTAGTCTGGGACCTCCGGTATGTTGGTAGGGTTACTGCTGGGGTTCGGAAGTTTCTGCGGAACTTCTTGAGCATCTTCAAAACTATGATCTGATCCGACTCGACCAGGTTCAGGCTTCCTTTTCCTGTTCTGCGACTCGATCTTGGGGTCAATCTGCTTGATCCCTTTGGGACCCAACGTCATACGTGTTATCCCAACCGAGGAGTCGGTGGAGTCCGCTCCAGATTGTGATGACGATT
>MIQA02000485.1:0-25000 GCA_001887855.2 Sclerospora graminicola | reverse complement strand
TTTGCTCCGATCCAACTTTTGATTACTTTTGGATGACGAGAATGAGATGGCGTTCGAGGATAAGCCATCTGTTTCTGTCGGAGCGGTTCGTGATCTGCCGATTGATTCTCCGCACAACAGCTAACCGGCTTCTTTCAACGGCTTAAATTGTGTCTTCATCCCAGCAAAATACTCGGTCCTCAAGGAAGACGATTACAGTTACGACCCGAAGAAGCCTTTCATGGATCTTTACCTGATCTCCATAACCGAACCGACTGCAGACCAGCTTGAAACCCGCAAGCCTTGGAGATGTGGGGTCTGACCCCGAATTTTATACTGGATAAGAAAATCGGGGTTTTCCATCTCTTTTCTCGACCCGGTAAATGGATTTTCCGCCCAAGTCGTCCGCGCCTCTGCGACACAAATATAATGTTACACCAACCAGTTTGCGGGTTTTGCTCGATTCAAAACCATGGAAAATTTTGCTGACTTCAATGTCTGGGCTGGACTTTCCCGATCGTTGTGACTTTAATCCCTTCCGAATGGACAATCAGACGTTTTATGGCCCTGGTCCGCACTTCACTATCGACAATTTTCGCAAATTCACTAACCACACAATTTATTACAATTGACAAGACAGCAACTGGTGACTTGGTCGAGATTTATTCAAGCAAGACGATCATCTTATGACAATCCCTAAAAGTACATGACCCACTTTAACTAACGTCGATTCCATTACCGATTCGATAAGTGATACTTCCAAGAAACGTTTTGGGGATGAAAACGATCATGCGAAGAAGGGTGGACTTCAAGGCAAGGGCAAACAAATGGCGAGCGGGATGACGCTTTTTGCTGATGCTTTTTGAATTCTGCAGCTATTGGTCGATAACGAACCATGTCGATCTTTACTTCCTGCTGCGCCTGATCTGCGTGGTGCTTTGGACAAGGTGCATCTCGTGATTAAAAAAAAAGACAGCAAACTCTCGAATGATAAATACCTGAAAGAGTTGTTTAAAGTGCAATATCTACCTCTTTGTCCGGACATTGATGGTTTAGAGCACGAATATGGCAGTTTTATTGACCTACCACGTAACGCCAACATTTAGATGGTGGTGATCACTGCGCAGATCATGATTTGGACCTGGCAACGAGAAACAAAATGCGCAGAAAAGCCTTATTTTCGCCACGATAACTTCCCCATAGCTCTTGTCTTTTATCGGCGCGCAATTTCAGTGCTCAAAGATGCTCAGCTACATGAAGAGACGTTGTTGCGATCTATGTCCATGGATAATTTTTTGACTATGTGCAGAATTGGAGCTAGCGTGAAGGTCTGTTTTGATAGAGGGGATGATTGGCAAAATGCGATCGTGTCTGATGTTGAAGACAAAGGCACTTTCAGTCAGATTGAGAGGCTATACGACGCAGATGAACGAGAGGATGAGTTGGTAGCCATTTCTCGTATTCAATTGCGGCTGAATACAGCTTTGTTGACGGCTTTCGATGAATAAACAGTGGCTTGTTTCATGAATATGGGGAAAGCTTTTTCGGCTCTTGGCGACTACGACCAAGCCAAAAAATGCTTTACCAACGGTTTGGCTCTACGAGATGGCTAGCTAGTCTCGGTCCTGTATTATCGTGGCGTAGCTCATATGGCTAGACTGGGGGATATGATACCAGAGTACGAATATTATAAAGAAAACTCGACGTAGCACCGAAGCTGCAGGGCAAAGCGCTGGGGAGTAACCCGTTCATCTTAACGAGCTGCTGCTTGTCCAAGTGCGCATGATATACCTGTTGGAGCTGTCGGCATACATACTCGCTTCGAAGACGGATTGAAGCGTCACAAAATCGCGATCGATCGCGGGATACGATAGCTCTTTGAACGCGGCATCAACGTTTTCGACCAGTTTTTCAATCGTCCCAGGCCGCTTCTTGTGCTGAAGTGACCGAAGAGAGGCGAAAAACCCCAAATCAAGAACACTGTAGTCGGGGGGGGGGGGTTTCGGGTGACTGTGGCTAATGGTGATGTCCCAGTCGTCCAACGAACACGCGGCGTGAACTTCTGAATCGGTCTCGACCACGTGAGCTTTTGTTTTGTCGTGTTGTAGGATCACTCGTTTCCAGACGACCAGACCTTTTTGATGTGAGGAATTACCATCCGGCAGATCGCTTGGCGATGCACGTGGCGATCAACTGTGTAGCCCTTCAGCTATACGTGCCAGCCGCCCTGTTCTTGCTTGAACGCTCGGCGGGTTCATAGACGACGAAGGGTGACAACCCAATTTTCCCGTCCCACAGACGATGGGTTTTGGCGTTCCAACGATGATGTAGTTCTTGTTCTTGACGGCTAGGGCTCTTTTTCGTGTCCCCTAGGTAGTAGCGTTGCTTGTTCTTCAGTATATAGAACCTTTTTTTCATGATATGTACGTACTCGAACATTGCACTGAACAACAGTCTGGTGCAGGGGCCGGTCACGGCAAAACGAAGAGTAATACGGACACGCGCCAAACGCTGATCGTTGGTAAGAACCGGCTTCACCGTTGCTGTTTAACAGCAAAACACGCCGGCCTTAAAGTAGTCATGAAGAGTCGATTTTGGTATACCGAGGAACTCGCCAATGTCCAAATATCCGTTCGTACTTCAAGCGGTATAAGCTTGATGGCATGGTTGAGCTCGCAGCGGAACTCGTCCGTTAGGCGCGACGTGCGACCGCTTCTGCCTTTCCTTCCACTCTCATAGGCTCGTCCCGCCTTGATGTCAGCAACTGTGCCCCGCCATACTCGCGTGATTTGTTTGTCGCAGCACTTGTGTTGAATGGCACACTCTCGTATAGCATCGATAGGCGGCACTAGTTCGATGGAGACGCTCAGCAGAAAAGAAACAACCCCCCCCTCCGCGCTCCGTCGGAGTGAGATTCTTGAGTTGTTTGCGAATCGTCGAGGCCATAGAGGCTAAGTTGTGGTTTTGGCGAAAAGAAAAGTAGTGCAGGCGTCAGGTATTAAATTTTCGACCGCGTGTATCTTCACTTCTAGAAAGAAAAAAGAGTTGGATAAACACCATGAGAAAGACCAGAAACGCGTGAGTATTTTCATCCAATCAGATATGGAATCCGACAAGAATTGTTCCTAACCTCCTTTATTCTCGGGCGGAGGAAGTACTGTAAAACCTGTATTAGAACCCCATCCCTCGATTTGAACCCCCCTTGAACAGAACCCCAGGTCCACCCGGGGTTAATTCTACAACCCCATCCCTCAAATAGAACACCACCCAAAAATTAAGTATCGGTTTAATTAGGGAAATGATAAGTGTACTTCACCCCTTGTTACGTGTACCTCACTTTTGTTACGTGTACCTCAGTCCGGCTACCTATGGTTAATAGGACTACTATAACAACAACAATAATACTGGTATTAGGTAAAAATATTGTTGATTGGTTATGGGGTGGATTCGCTGTTGATAATCCCACATTAAATCGTTTTTTTTAGTTTACATTTTACTTTTCCTTTGATATTACGTACGACTGGCAGCGAGCAAACTCCGACCGTCGAGGCACCTGCTAAGAGTTCAAAGTCTTGCACAGAATCTCCGATTTCAAACTCCTTTACTGCTACCACAAGCAAACCTCCATCATCGTTTCAATACTACAACAGCGAAAGCTATTCCGGTTGGCAAGAAGGTGCACGCAAGGCTGTCGAAGCTCTCGTCATATCGGTGTCTGATCTGATGTTTAGAATCAAGAGTGCGCTGCTCTACGACAGGACACGAGATGGTGGCGGATGCAAGGTCGTTTGGTAAGTCATCCTGCTATCGTTGTAGATTTTCTCTGTGTGCGATTCGTTTTAATTACAGTATTATAGGTATTATTGATAATACCTACCGTATTCCTTAAGTGGACGATACTATATTTTTTTCTCAAATAGAACCCCCCCTCGAATATAACCCCACGTTTGGGTGGGGTTATAGTGATAACCCCAGTGGGGTTCTAATACAGGTTTTACAGTACTTACCGGTATATAGATATGCTATTTCAAAGTGAAGGAATAAGGGCTGCGCTATCGTAGGGCATCGAGAACCTACTTTGACAAGAAAATTTGGACCTGGAAGTTGTGAAGGTCTGCTTTATCTGTCACGTTTTACTATGTGGATATACTTTGCATAGTCGACAAGCCTAAGTTCTTGTACCATTAGAAAAAGGCCCTATTCTTTTTTCTATTAATTTCTTCCATATAGCTCACTGATCTTCTCTCCATGGCCGTCATATTAGTCACTTTCTCAACCCATCATTTTGCCACAAACTCGGACGCATCTTTCAACCCGATTGTAGTACGAAACTTGGCCAAAAATGTATATCGACGACATCACTTGGGGACTGAGAGTACAGTAACTAGGTGAACAAGACGTTGATTAGGTGCATTGAAGAGTGTAACCGTTGCGCTGATGGTGTGACGTTTGTTGTCACTTTTAATGGCATGAAATCACCCCAAAACGATGCACATTCCCACTGCTCAACGGTATAGTGTTGTATACACTATAGAGATTTCACCGAATACATTGGAATTTAAAGGTGCGGTCTTCTGAGACACCATATCCAAACGAACCTGTCAAGAATCTGCTTCTTAAAATGTGGGCGGCTTATGCGATCTATTGGGTCCACTGTAAAGGCAAACAGGACAAAGGTCCAAATAAATGATGGAGCCACTCGGCAAGCCTTTCTCGCAGTTTATTTTTCGACTTCTGTAAAAAGTAGGTACCGGAAATAGAGCAGAGTAACTTTGTCCTGTCGCGCTTGCACTTTGCAATCTGCCAAGAAAGACTCGAAAAGTTTCGGACGCCAAGTCCCGACTCCCAACTCGTCCGGGCCTCTTTTAACGACAGCTGCATCGTCGACTTGCTCCCACATGTCCTTACTGACACCAACGTACATGGCACAAACTGTAAGTTCCAAGCGGCGGGACAGTCCCGAAGTTGACGATCAACTAAAGCACTGCAACACCAAGTGTTTTGGTCATGAGGAGGGGAATCAAGACACGGCAAAGACTTCCTCGGATCATGACGAGCTGATGATCAACGACGACGATTTTGAGCCACTGAGCCAGCCGTTTGCTCTGCGCCGGTCTACTGATGAAGACAAAGATACTGTAAATGGTCTACAATGCAAGCCCATTCGTTCCAATGGGCGAGTCACGACGACGAGTCCAACCTGCGTGTCGGCATTAGTACGCGATACAGTTGAGGACAATGACAGGAACTTAAGTGATCCTTCATGGACAATTCAGAATTTTCAAGAATATTTGGGCATGCTCGAGCTGTTACAAGACGTGTGCAATGATGCTGAGGGTGGCGCAATGCGTCTCTCAGCAGATTGTCTCGGCCAAATGGAGCAACTACTGACGTCGTTGTTACCTCAGAACATGTGAGCTTACATTACACTTAGCCGTAGACAATTATCTTTTGTACAAGTTACTCATTAAAATAGACGCGCCTACATATCATCATACGGTATCTGGTTACTGGTGAGTCTTCTGTTAGAGCTTTCAGAATGGGGCTGCAACGAATGAGTCTCGTTAGAAGATGAGAATCTCTGGGCAGCACGCATCATTTCAGCTCCCGCGTGTCGAATCGAAGACTGATCATGTTGTTTCCCACGTTTTGCTCCCTTTAGCTTCGTCTTTGAGAAAACTGATACCTCGTGCATAATTTGTTTCGTTGAATAAGGTCGTTTCTTCGTTTCGTCTGGAGACGAGAATATTTCTCCATTTAATATCACTTGGGATGGTGGTACAAAGTGACATGATGGAAGACACGATTCCATATTCCCTCGTTGAGTACCCTCAGGGGTTCGTGCGTACAAGCCATCTGGCGTCGCACGTGTAAGCTCGACTTCCATGGTCGAAGTTAGTCGATCGACGGGATCAAACGTGAATAAAAGTTTAAAGGCGATATCAAGGGTCGGAGGTCCAAAGTTGTGATCGTTCACATTCTCTATCATCCAAAACGTGTAGACGTGACTTCCTGGTAGTAAAGCATTTTGTTGTTGCAGTTGAGCACCCGTACCTTTCTGGTAAGAAGGTACGGTACTGTCAAATAGCACCGCTTCAGGAACGTCAACTATTTGCACTCCTGCTGCATCACACACACGAACCATGAGCTTTCCTCGACCTTTGATACTTTCCACAAACAATTGTTCAAATTTGCGCATCATAAATACCAAGGGAAGGCTCGTAGGGGTCAAAATGCGTCTCTCATGTCGAAAAAAGCGTAATGGTGCGTCATCGATTGTCGCAGACAGCCCTCCATCATGAGATTTCTCAATCTTTTCAGTCATTAGTGGATTTTGTGTTACTTTCGGGTGCGAGGGAGGCCTAGCAGGAGGAGAAGGCATGTTGGCAAACATACTCACACGTTTCGTCTTGCTACTACCACCTAAATCGACATCATTATCAGACCGTCGACGTGGTGGAAGTTCTGCTGAAGCTTTTGTACTTGACCACGGCTGCATTGAATCTCCAGGTAGAGTAGCTGGAAATAGTTCTTCATACAGATCAAAGTAAATAGCATCAGCCTTAAACGCTTCGTCATTCACATCCCGTTGACGCACAAGTTTTCCCGTTCGATACCAATCCAGGATCATCTCGAAATGTTGCGGATTCCGGTCAATAAAGAAGGCATCATCCAGACAACTAACTTTCCCACATCCACAATTAATAATTTGATGAAGTCTCTTGTATGGATGCTTTGCAATTAAACTCTCCTTGCATCGAAAAAGTTTCCCACCCACATCAAATGCAACAATTCGAGTCGGCACCATATCCGGTTTTCTTAAATCTACGGTACTTTGCGAGTGCCAAGGAACACGAGTCCTTCCGACTGTATGGTCCGAATATATGTTTCCAAATTGGTCATCTTTATGATGCGTTGCTCGTTCATCGAAGGGACTAAATGGACTCAAATTCGCCTTTTTTAACGTTGATGCAGCACTTTCCGCACTTTTGGGACGTTTTTCGAAATGTTTATCACTCCAGTCGATCGAAATGGTCAAGTCTTGATCTTCTGCGCTAGGTGTTGTGAAAATCTCGTCCAAAAGCTTGTTCTTGTCAATGTTCACATGTTTCTTTTCTTGACCGTCCCTCTGCCTGGCCATGAGTCGCTCGCTGCCTCTGGGATTGTTCTCTCTGCCTCCACGATGAGGAATGAAGAGAAGGAGACAGTGGACACTTTCGTATGTATTGGTACACGAAAGATCGAAAAACTGTCTTATTTATTGAAGCAAAGTTCAACGTCCGACTATTTGTCCGACGTAATGGGATATGTATGCACGGGTCCACGTTGTTTTCAGAGCTCGTATCTTTTGATGTCATTGCATTCTCATGCTGTTATACTACTAGTTTTGATGCACGGAATTACGTCCATCTTGAACAAATAACGTGTCGCCCGTTTATCGTGCGGTAGAGTCCTTCGTCCATGGGTACCCATGTAAAAAGACAGTAGCATTCACGATGAGACAACGGATGATACAATGTCGTTTCGATACAAATCGTCGGATTACTTTTGATTGCTTGGCCAAAAATGTGCTAACGAAATGACGTTGTTGTCATTTGTTGAGTGAGTTCGAATCTTTTATTAGGCAAACAGGATTTTCTTTTGCCAGATGGCAGATATTTTGCTTGCGCCCTAAAGTAACGCTATCGATGTTCTACTGTAGTTTCGTTTTCGATCTTAAAAAAATCTCAATTACGTAACGCAGCGAATAGTTGGATGTGTATCGTTTGACTTTTAGATGTTAATACAGTACAAGAAACAGGTTGCTCGTTAAGAGTTTACGATCTTCTGGCAAGAGTTCAGTGTTAATTTTTGTGGCCTCATACTTCGTTTAGTCAGAAGATGCAAAAAATCATTTCCATCATCGAAAAAAGATGTGGGCAAGCTATTCGTTTTGCTCCAAACATGGGTTCAACCGCAACATCTAACACAAAAACAATGTTAAAGTCCACTCAAAGCGGAATTGCATTAGAAAAGTGTCAGGGACGATGTCCATCTTCAACTTGGCATCGTCTGTGACGAACGGCTTTCAAACTCTGGCAAGTGAGAGACTGATCTACCAACAGTTTCGACATGTGTACACCATATCACGCTCAAATTGAGCTTTTTCCATTCAAAACGAGAAATTCTCCGTTCAACACAAAAGAAGCTGAACCGGGAATACCGGTTGAGGAAAATATGCCTCCAAAGTAGCACCGAAGAACAACGTAAGGAGACCGCATCAAGAAACGAGGAGAGAGCCCATCCTCAAACAAACTTAGTAGAGGAACTGACAGAAGCACTGAAGTTGACTATGGGACAGGCGTCACAACCTCTTCCTAGAGTCCAAGCAAACAGCTTTTTGGTTGCATCTATGTGAAGGCTAAAGGGCCGGCATCACGACTATATCCGATAGCGAAAAGATTGCCACAGCTAAAGAAGGGCGAATGCGAACGGCTGATCGGTCTTTTCGAACTCATTGTAATATTGCACCAAAAAGACTGGTCTGTCTGGAAACGGAAGATAGTAGGGGCGGCATTGAACGTGCAGCGGTCCAACCAAACATTTGAGTCTATGTAATGAAAGGTTTTAGGACAGGACAAGTGTAGAAGGTGGAAACAGAGCCACTTCAACTAGCAGGATGGGCCTCGAAGGTTACTGGTAATCAAGGTCACTCCCCAAACATGGACATCTCGAAGTCCTTCTTACTAGAGGGAGGTGTACGAACCTTCAGAGATCCCAATACTCAATAAGTTGTGCGAGCAGAATGAAAATATGCTCCAGTACAATGCAGAAAAGGTACACAACAAGAGTGGAGGTTGTTCAAGGTTTAGTGGAAGGGATGATCTTGGCAAAGCAGATTCCCCAGCTCATAAAAAGAATAATGTCATTGGTGGATCAGGTACGGTTAGTGCAAACGATTCGGGCTCAAGTAGAAGGATGCCTAATCCTGGACCTACATGGAGAGAGCACTATCAAAGAAGCGTTTCTTAGTACCATACCTCGGTTGGTGCAGTGGTTAAGGCCCTGCCCCCGGGACCGAGAGATTGCGGGTTCGAGTCCCACTGTGGACGAAAATCCAAAGTCGAACCAACTTGGTTGGGTTGTAAGTATAATGAAAAAGATACGAAGATGAGTGATCCGCACCTCTACGCTGATTGGATGGTCGCGGTATCAGCCATTACGGATAGGCAGGAAGGGACATATGGCATTCGACCCATCGCTGAACAGTACACATAATAACGGGAACAACTGGAAAAAGTGACGAAAAGTATGAAAGTCGCCGTTATTATGAGTTATTCTAGTGGAGTGGATTGCTCTAGTAATATGACCGGCTATAGACGGTTGGACATTAGACCAGCCAGCTGAGATGCGTCCACAAGTCAAGATTGCAGCTGGATAAACTCATGAAATGTAGTTAGGTTGTGTTTCCGAATGGTATTATGGTTGGATATCGATATTTCGAGCGGTTAGACTGGATAATTGCTACGATCTAACTGATAATCCTGCTGGTCCAACCCTCGAGGCATTACGGCCGATGAAAACACTGATTACCCCTGGTTGAGCTGAAAGAGACTGAAAGGGATCTGAACATGTAGCGTGGGTTATCTAGAAAGGTCCCAGATCGGGTCGAAGTCGACTCCCAAATAGGACCAGGTTCAAAAGTCAATTTTCGAAGTCGGTTCGAAAGTCAATCCCGGGTCAGCGGAGGTGACCCAAACGTGAAGAATTGTAAAGGCGACAAGAATGGTCGGGTTGTTATGAAGCCTGGTTAAAGGCAATTATCGGCCAATCATGATCAAGATCGGAGCATTAGGAAAGTCACAAAGGTTGGTGTACGGTACACATAGTATTGGATCTTTATCTTTTAAAAATGATTGGCCTAAGCAAAGCGTCGCTCCGCCACGTGTCGGCGGTCAGTGGGAGCACAGGATTAATAAGGCCCCCTGTAGCTCAACGTATTCCCGGTTGAGACGCGTAAAGACGCATTTTGGCTCACCGGAATCCCCCCGACGGGATTGTATTAGACTTTTCTATCCTCACCCCTCACGTCCACGTGTTTGGAACACGTTTATTAATTGGAAAGGTTGTGGAGATAACTTTGTGATTTTACTGTGGAAGATCGTGATTATATCGTGGTTTACGTGGTTATTGGGTATCTCTCGTTATTGGCTGGTCCGGTCGGTTGAAGCATCCCGACCCGATTTATACGGTACTTTATACACGGTACCACCCCTAATTTGTCCTCCGGAGAAGATTTCCACCGGATAACACCCTTGTCTTGAAGAAGTCACTTCCCCCGACCTGATCGGGAAAATCTATTTCATCTAGAGTCCACCTGAGTGAGTGAACCAATGGGTACACAAGGTGAGATGAAGTTAAAAATGGATTCGGCCGTGCATGATGACCGGTCGGAAGACCGGAACGATCGGTCCAGTCATTCTAGTGATCAAGTAAACGACCAGGACTCACGAAGTACCCCCCCGTTAATTGGTCGCCCGGGCAAGCGAGAATCCGGTCTCCACCAAGAACATCGGTCTTGGATTTGAAAATCGGCTCTATTACAGTATCCAAGAGAGTATTGCGACAGCAAGGGCAACTGGAACGATGCAACTACGGACTATGGTATCCCAGGTTTAAAACAATCAGTTACATCTCCACTAACCACTCTTTATTATCATTTACATACACATGAAATAGCAGAAAAAATCGTCGGAGTGAAGGTCCCATTCATCGGTACTACCACACTCTTAAAAACCTACATGAACGGTGTAAATCTCAGGCGAAGTCAGCCTGGTATAAACAAGTGGACTTCGACGGAGATGAATATACTCAACGTGAATTTTACTCCTGCATCCTGAAGAATGTGACTAGAGCAATTGATCTATCCAAACTATACAGCATGCTAAAATCCTTATTAAAGGTATCATTCCAACTGGACAGGGGGACCTTGTTCGGATACTTCCACATCGTGGTAACTAATCACAGAAATGGAGGAATCTCGGATCTCACGAATCTATTGGTGTCAAAGAATGATAATTGTGGAACACCCCACAGTAAAAGAGCGTCTCCAATGTTTGCGCTGCGGTGAAATAGGGCATCCAATGCGTAAATGCTAAGCGCCACTAGAGGACCTTTTTAAGAACAAGTGTATCGTCATAACTGATGAGGAATTAAGAAGATGGAAATCCCAGCTGCGACATTCCGGAGTATAGAGGAATTACGCTACCAAGTCGAAGCAAATCGACAGAAGATGGAGAATACACTAAAGCTAGAAAAACATTAGACTTCTTCAGAGGAGGTGGCAATGCTAGACTAAGGGAACGCAAATGGGGAATAAACGACAACAGAAAACAACTTTTGTACTGGAGTATTAGTTCATGCTAAGAGAGGCGGCGTGGCAATTTTATTACATCCCATGAGTGCTCAAGATGTGACCCCGTGGAAACAACCTATCTGGACCAACAGGTTCATCGCTATTCAGTGGAAGAACGTATGTGTGATTAATATTTAACTTAGTTACGCTTAAAATTTTTTTACTAATCCATTCAATTTTAAATAAATATTGAAAATATGAAGTCGATTTATCAAATAAAATCCATAAAGGTACATGTAAATGATGTTAAAAAATAAAAAATGACATAAAAATTTTTATAATTGTTTAGAAAAATGCTAATACCACATTTAACTTCAATAAAAATTAATTGTAAAAATAAAAATATTTTTGAAGGCTTAAATATACCTTTATCTGTTGAAGATCAATTATTTATTTAGGTGTTCGTGGTTATTGGGACCATAAGGACACAATAACAACAGAGAGAATTTGTATTTGTGGATGAAGCGAAATTTAGCAAGAGAAATGAGGCACTTATTCTAGCTGGTGATTTTAATCGTGCAGAATCTCATATTCTAGATAGGCTTGGAGGTATACATCTTAGTAAAAAGGAAAGTGCCGTTTTACCGCGTTTTGTCAAAAACGAAAACCAAGAAGACGCCAGGACACTTTCAGAACCGGCTATGCGTGACAAACTTCTTGACCCCGGTGAACACTTTACTTACTGGAGAGGCTCACAAGCGAGTAGGTTGGATCGACTTTACGTTTTAAATACTGTTGCACCCTGGGTACAATGGTTAGAGGTAGATGATCCTTGTAGCGGGGGTGTCTACCCGCTTTATCTCCATGTCAAGTTCGGCCTCCTATAATGATACAGCCTCAGTTACATTTCGCTGAGTTAGTTCCGGAAGAGGAAATCGTTGGATAGGACCTTCCTCCTTAAGGATATGTCTTGGATACGTTCCGTCATTTTACCTTCTTATATTAATAAAGCCGTCTATATCATCGGCTTAGCCGATGGGTTGGCATTGGTACGAGATATAGTACAAGACAGATTGTTACTTTTCTGTTTAGGGTCAGGCTGGAGCCTACGACCGAGTGGCCCTTCTTCGGATTTGATGTGTTCACCAATACATTGGTGACCTTGACCTGGTGGTTGCTGTTTCGTCGACTGTTTAGAATTTTTCTTCGAATCTTGGTGTTCTGGAGTATTTGCCTCCTTTTGTGGTACTGGTGGAGTTGCCGGTATAGCTCCTTCAAACCGAATCTGGTGGGGGACCTCCCGGAGATAGAGCTGGGTTAATAGTGGTGTTTGTTGACTTGGTCTCAAGAATGACTTCTTTCTCCAGTCGTATTTTTTTATTTTTCACTGTGGCCGATTCACGTGAGGATTCCGCTGGCTGCTTGACGGTTGTAACACCGTTATTGGTGATGGTCACCTTGGGCGATGTCGAAGAAACGGGATTAGTTACCTTCCACCGGTACATATGTCGAAGGCTCCACAGATGTTTTCTTTGCGTGTTGTCCAACTTCGATGGCCTTAAGCCGGTTTACCTCCACTTGGCCCCGTAACTGTTGCATTTCCATAAAGTAGAGTCCGGAAGCAGTACCTTTTGTGAGTCATCATCTTTGACTACAATACACCCGGTTTTGAGTAACTCCTGTACACTTTTTCATCGGATGACCTAGTTCGCCACAGCGAAGGCACTGTCTTCGACCTTTCATTGATGGGTGTTCAACAATAATCATAGTCTGCCACCAGTATACCCGATGAATACCGACCATAACTTCCGGACAGTGATGCCTCCATCGTCAACTCCCGGGGCGTTGACGTTTCGGAATATTGGCCCACCCGTATCCAGATCCTCCAATTAAAATGGAATGGTCAGCAAAGATTTAAGCATGATATAAAGATGTATTAAATTTGTAGCTCGGGTAATATTCTTTAAGACACATGAATAGTATCCCTGTTGGACGTAACTTTCTCCATTTATATCCAATTGGTTTTTCCAAGCTGATTCCACATTTTTGTTCCGACGTTCATGTAAATTATATAAAGAATGTTCATATCTATGAAAAGGTACATTGGCCCTTTTAATTTTTCTGCACTTTCCCGTGTGTAGAAATGAAAGTATAAAGGAGTGGTTCGTGGCGTTGTAACTTATGGTTTTAACTTGTGCAACCATTCACCAAAGCTCTGTAGAACCAGTAGATGTTGTCGTCGCTGCAGTTACAATACTCTCTTGAATACTACGAGTACTTCGAAGAGCTTCCTTGATAGGACTTTCCTCTTTCAACTCAAGAACCAAACATCCTTCGACTTTGGCACGAATAGTTTGAACTAGACTTCAAGAGACATTATCCTTTTAATAAATTGCAGTAGTTGTTTCGCTAGTATGGTACCTTCGACTAATCCTTGTACCACTTTCCACTCTTTATCGGTACCTTCGCGTGGATGGGTAGGGACGAGTTTCCATATTCTTGTTGACAGACGAAAAGTCTGTGAACAAGTCTGTGAACAAAAATATGGAAACTCGTCCCTACCCTTCAGTTCCACCCTATCGTAAATGTCTTTTCTAAAGAGGAAAGGTCTTGAAGCAATGGTCGGTGTCTCTGAAGTCTTTCCAGAACCAGTGACTTTAGAAGCCCATCCAGTCAGTGTTGGAGATTGTTGACCAGCTGACTGGACTGCTTCTTGACCTAACATCTTCCACAATATTTTTTCAAAGGTTTGGTTTAATCGTTGTATACTGATATCTGCTCCGATAATACGTTGTTTCCACTCCTTCCTATCCTTTTTCTAGGTGACTACTATAAGTTCAAATAAATCAAGCAGCCTTTCACATTCCCCTTTTTTAGTTTTGGTAATCGTAAGGCACTAGGCGATAGTCGTGACTCCGGCCCTTTAGCCTTAATGTAGATCTTAGAAAACAACTCTTGCATGGTATCTAGCCATGTTTTCAGTCGGGGTTTTGGTTGGGTAGCTTTCCCCAAAGCAGTTACTAACGCTGCCGCCAAATCCTCAGCCGAATTGGTATTTTTACGTGATGATTCATCCAAAGTGGTGTTACTAATAGATGATTTACCTGTAGTAGTAATGGTACTGATACCAGATTTAAAATCAGGATTATTTATACCATCCATCAAATCGGGCTCAGTTCCACTCTGTATGTCGGGTTCTGGATTTTTAACCGGTACTACCGAGGGGAGTGACATTTATTGACTCTGAAGCAGGGATTTCCGAGTCGTGTGTCGCCGTGCCTTCATGCACAGGCTCTGGGAGATTCGACTCGTCGCAGAACCGAGGTACTTCAACTGTTTTGTCCACTATCGGCGGATCGGACCCTGTATCCGGTACCCGCATACACACTTGCTTCTCTTCGCTTATTATTTGGTAGTTTGGATCACTCAACCTGACTCGGTTGAGGGCTAGATAGCCAATCTTGAGCAAGATACCTAAAATTACCACGTCCGTACGGTTTACTACCGAAATTAACATGGCCGGTATTAGTATACCAAAATTAGTACCAAAATTGGATTTGCCGATATCACATACCGGTACTTGCACCAACATTGGACTCTACCGCAAAAGTCTTATAGATTTGACAGGCGTCTCTCAATCAAATTAGGCGGGTGTCAAGTCTAAACCGACTCTTGAGATGGAAGCTGGTTCGTCCATGATAATATATATTTAATACCCGGTAATCCTTTCAGAAAGCTTTGGTTTTACCATTAAGGAAAAAAAGGTGACTCTGATAACGCGTTGGACTACCGTCCGATTTCGTTATTACAAACGAGTTAAAAATATTCACTAAATTTATCGCCATTCGTCTACAAACCTTTATAGGTCCCATCATTGGAGATACCCAACAAGGTTTCGTATCCGGTAGACGCATGGAAAAAAGCCGTCGCAGTCATGATGGCTACGATCAAACAGGCAAATTCTGAAAGAATACCAAATTCAAAACCAGAAAAAAGCCCGGGTATTTTATTCCTTGATTTCGCGAAAGCGTACGATACTGTTGACAGACAGTATCTGTACCACGTACTCCCGTCGTTTGGATTTAGTGCCAAATTTGTTAATCTTATCTGGAATTTACATGATTATATCTCACCGGAATTTTTGGATAACTCACAATTATCCCGTCCGATTCTTGTCAGATCCGGGATTCGCAAAGGCTGTCCACTCGCACCATTATTATTCATAATTGCGGTGGAATCACTGGCACTAGCGATCAGTCAGGTTAGATATATTCAAGGTATTTCTCTCGACTTAGAACACGGAGTGGAGACTCACCACTTCTCGGCTTTGTCGACTCCACGATTTTTTTGAAAACAGCAGGGCAAACAGCACGAGCCTTGTCGATTGTCAAACAATTTGGAAAACTGGCTGGTCTTAAAATTCAACCAAAGAAAAGTGTATTTCTGTGTTTACGGCTGGAGGTAGTTAGGCAGGAATGGTATGGAATCCCAGTCCTACTCATGGACGCTACCACTAGGTACTTGGGGTATGAGATAGGACTGGGGAACCTAGTGGAGCATAATTGGGCACAAAGGATGAGACAAATTCACAGGGGATTGGCAACAGCTGTCACATCTGTAATGGATCGAGTACAGACAATCCTCTCAAATTGTTAGGTTGTGAAAACTTCATACCCCTTGGAAACAAATTGTACGTGGACAAAATACATATGATAACTGATAACGATTTGTAAAGGTTACAAAATCCAGGTTTGTCCTGTTGCCTTTCGTTGAGTACCCACCCACCCACAGATTCACATCTTAGTTTGTGAAGGCCATCTCGGCTATTATTACGACTGTGAATGATTCACTCAGGTCCACGATAAGTACCTGGCCGTCTGTTCAATCGCACGCGCTCACAACCTCCTATCGGCAATTACGAATGAGCTCAAATTCCAAGCGTGAGTTAGACAACGCGTGCAGATAACAACAGAGTGTTGTTCGACTGTTTTAGGTCCTAGACCTGGAAAGCTCAACTTTTTCTTTATGAAGCACGTCAAGCATATCCGGGCCTTACATATACGAAAACAGGATCGTCGCGAAAAAAGTGGCCGATCAAACTCCACAATCAAGAGGCTTTTTGGCACGAATCGTGTGTTGCCGCGCTGGTCCCGCCTTAGGGCTTAGGGAGAGCAAGAATCCACAACAACGTTTTGTTGTGAGCACATAAGCATATTTTAAGCTGTATGTCAGACCACTCGCTGCAGACAATAGAGCAACACTCTCGTGGATCGATCTATTTGGCTCAAGTTTGTCTTCATGTAAACATTGACAGTATCTGTCAAAACAAGTAACAAGCCAATATCTGAGCTGTAAACCCTTCCCGGAATTGCAACTTTTGCATACAGAGCCCTGCCAGCCTTTCTAATCGTGGTTTAAAGTCTGTCCGAAGCGAAGACTCACGTTGCTAGAGCTCCGCCAACCGTTTAAACCAAAACGGAATCGCCACGTCACGTCCCAGCAGCTCATGCAGTCCAGCAGCAAGTCTACCAAAGCTGAATCGAGCCTTCCTAGCTCCATGTGTTGCTGCACTAGCTCCATGTGTTGCTGCACTAGCTCCAAATACGACTCCCCCATCTTCGTGAACACGTCCTCTCCTTTGTTTACAAAGTGCGGCTGTATAAAGTGGTGCTATAAACTGCAAAAATTGATGTCTGCATGTATTTCTATACCTTCATAATAAAATAGGTTAATGATTGGTTTTGGACCTAACAATTTGAGAGGATTGTCTGTACTCTAATAGTGGTTCCAGCAGTGCTATTTACTGCTCAAGTCTTGACCCTCAAGATTACGTCATGAGACGACTGGTACAAATCCAGAAAAGTTTTATATGGGCACATGCGACGGAAGGGGCTCCAATTCGTTCAAAGGTTTTTCCAACGCTTTATGTATACTCCCCGAGAAGCAAGAGGGTTAGGGTTGGTGGCTCTATCTCTAGCGATTCGGGAGCAGAAGCTCAAGGATGACACAACGTGGCTCATCAGTGCGCTTGATATCTATCAACGGACATGGTTATATTGGAGATTCAACAATGTTTACAGCAATCTATTCCGTATATCACCCCAGTACACAGTAGACCTATCACTTATAGGTAAGACATGATGACGTCGAGGAAGTGTGGCACTGTCGAACAAGAGTTTGGTTGGTGGCTTGGCCCTTTCCCCTCACAAAAGATCGAATTAGTGGGTTACTATAGAAGGTATCTCCAAGAACTCATTTGTACTATGCAAATTGAATTAGGAGTACACTCCCGTGGTATGAAAGAAGATGAAGTTTTAATATTAAGGATCAATCTCGATAACATTCCACATTATGGATTATTCCCGGAATCCTTTTTAGCACTTTGGGGTCCTATAATTGGTCTAACAACCCATGGATTCAGGAAGAACGAGCAGTTGTAATTCCGCCAAAAAATATAACCGTCTCCTATTCTCTCATTACGAATACAGAAAATAGGAACGGCACGTTTAAATGGCAACCACACCCGTAGAAAAATGGAGAGGTGGTTAACGGCAATCATACTAGCATCTCCACGAATATAAATGGTAGACTTTCTCGGAAAGCCACCGGACATACAATTGTATAGATGTCCGGAAATTTTAACAGAATACGAGTGGTATCTTCAAGACGGGGCTGATTAAAGGTGTTAAACACGCAAGTGATCCATCGATCCTTTTACGGCAGACTTCGGATGGGATATAGTGGACTCTTTCAGCGCCATCCGTTCTACACGATGCATCAGGAAGCCCAATCAGGGTAAAAATGGTAGTCTATAAACCTCATCCTTTACTTCATAAGATTGGATGGTCTCTGGATGAGGAACCAGCTTTCTGGAAAATTCCACGTACCACACGTCGTTTCTTTCGGAGACTCTACCACGCTAATATAGCGGTCAAATTGTCGGACATTACTACCCGGTGGTAACAAAAAAGCGCGAGAGGTAACTGGTGGCAGCATATTCAAGATCAAACACCACGACAATAATGGAAACGCCGTCACCTTCTTACTGACTACCATATTTGGATTATCTATAAATTAGCAACGCTTCAACTGGACATTTTCTATCAGGGAGTTTCGCTCAATCGTCGTTATCCTCTGAACTCAGTGTGTAAAAGAATGCCCAAGATTTAGAGCACCTTATCTGGGGTTGCAGAAGTGCTCAATTGATATGGGCAAATTGGATCAGTTATTGGAAGGGTATTTTTCTTGACGATAATCAATTAGAAGCCTATCAATTGAACAATGCTACTCGGACACCACCCAGTTCTGGTGAATTTATTCACCAGGAAATGATAATTAAACACGACATTGACGCATCAATCCTCACAAAACATTTCCGTAGGTTATGGTGGGAATTTTGTAGCATTACCACAGCTTGGCTTTGACAAATGTGAAATCGTATCGCCTTTGATGGTATTACGAAAACGTCGGCGGAAATAATTAATTCTCTGTAGACACAAGGAAGGGCTCAACTAAAGCAGGTAACTGCTTTTGAAAAGCGACGGCCAGCCACACGAAAGGGCGGTATGTGCCTCCAGTTATGTATCCAGTGCATTTTAGATCATTCACCAGCGCCGCGACCTATCGCGAGGAGATATTTTGTACCTGAAAGACAACGCTTCACGAAGATCCTGAGCCAATAATATTTTCGAGGATTAGGACTTACATAGTACTCTAATAGTTAAGGACTAATTGGACTACCTTTACTACTACCCAATACCAGACTTCGGTAGTGATAGATACCAAAATTACTTAAATCGGTATCGGTACGGTACTTTTCATACCTACATTGCAGTTCCTGGTATCGGTATCGGTAGTGTTTAATACCGGTGATACTACCGGTATTAACCACTACCGGCACCAATACCGCACAATTCTGGTTTACACTTAATACATGTATATACGAAAATGTACTATAAAACTGATCTAATAGTGCTCTTATTATTAGGTCACGATAGTTATCGTACCTTATTTTGCGGGAATAATTCTTTGTATGCAAGGTCTGAACAAATAAATACTGCGCTGTCAATTCGTACTAACGTATGTCTAAAATGTACGACACAGCACGAATTACGTCGCCCACACAACGATTTAGACCAAGAGTTGAAATATTGGCTGGTGACCAGTCGCCAATCCCGAATTTTCCGGCGCCTGATCACGTTTTGTGAGCGAGCACTCATCCGTGCAATTTTGCTATTTAATATCTCACACTCACTCTCTTACTAATATAATCAATAAAGTCTTTTGCTCCTTTTAAGACATAAGGAAGAATCAATTCTACAGGTGAGACATATGCTTTCTTTTCATCAAGGATCTAGCTATCACAGTATATATACCTTAGTTTAATGCCGCGATCGCCTGCCAACGCTGCAAAATGTGCTTCATCTCGTTGACCTACCGCTTCGTCAGTGGATATGAATTCATCTTCAATCATGGGAGAAAATGATCCCGTGAAGGAGTGTCAAGTGGAGCATCAAGACAGTGATGCCAGCTATTCTGTAGGGACGACGTTGGTAGCACGATGGATGGGCAAAACAGAGCTTTCTTGTGTTGTGATTGATCGAGGTAAGTGTTATTTCAGTAAAATCACAAGTGGAGGACAAAAAAGATCATTTCCAGCGCTTGGTCATCTCTGTGCAACATACGGGAGCTTTCATGAGCTTTATCTCTCGAATCTGGACCGACCTGTGTTTGCCTGGAGAAAGCATCCAATGATTCAGCAACATGGATGGGATTTGTGGGACGTCGTGTTTATGTTTTTCGGGAGCGAAGTCACATTGTGCAATTTCAATGTTTCCATCCTTGGGACTGTACGTGGATGGAGTTATCATAAGCCTGTGGGAGACTCTTTTCGCTTTTCTGTATTGCCGACAAGTGAAAGCATAAAGGAGATCATGCACTACTTTCGGTTGAATATAAGTAACACTTACATAAGAACGGAAAGAGGGAACGGTCAGCAGCTTGGAATTGTGATTTTTATAGATCAAGGCTGACAAGTTGTACGAGCGCTGGACGACGATAAATGCTCGATGAAGAAGATTATAAAGAAAATACGGGGATTGATAATCATACGACAGAACCCTGTCGAGTGTTTGTTTTCGTTTATCTGTTCCGCGAACAATAATATTACCCGAATTCAAACAATGGTTGACAAACTCAAAGCAACCTATCGTGAACTGATTTATAGCGCAGATTTCGATGATGACGATCAGCGAGTTTTATACGCATTTCCATCAATTGACACACTGGCCGACAAGTGTGACGAAGCGACGCTACTACACCTTTTACCGGTCGTTCTTCCCGATTGCTTAATTCAAAACGCCCATCCAAAGACGGGACATGTATAAATAGTGTATACCCATGCGTATAGTTCTAGAACAGTTTGTTTCAAAACAATCTGATTTTTTTCAATATGATCAATGTCGCATATTTGCAATTTTGCACGATGGTAAAATCATACACGCTCCAAGAGCGGGCTCGAGTCTAGGAGGCAGCAGCACAAGACAGAGACTGGCAATTCATAACGAGGTGAAGTTGGAAACTGCGCGGCGTTGGGTACAACAAGATAAGAAAAGCAGTGATTTTACACCACCTCCCGATAGGCGAGGTGGAAGCTACAATCGAAAGTTAGAAGAGCACCATCTAGGATACCTGGAGGGGTGCCTGTCGGAAAACTGCAACTTAACGTTACGTGAAATGCAAGACCTTGTTTTTGAAGAGTTTGGAGCTCGCGTTGGAATACAAACTGTGCGCGCAAACTTCGATGGGCGCTGTTTCACTCTCAAAAAATGCACCGAGACATCAATTATCGAAACAAACCGGAAAACAAGATCAAGCGACAGATTTTTTAAAGTAAGCTTCTCCACTATTTTGCGCAAGAAAAAAAATATTGTACATGGATGAAACAAACTTCACTATCTGGGTGAGTAGAAGCTACGGCTGGAGCAAGGCGGGAACACGTGCTGTGAACCTAAACACTTCAAGCAAGGGGCGCAACATCCACGTTATAGCAAATTTCGCTTCAAGGGGTTGAATACCACGAAGGGCGCTTCGGTTCATTCGATAGCGCGACTGCCAATGATTACGTGCGAGCGATGCTGCGTTTTCAAGTCACCCGAGAACCGTCAAACAATGTGGTTGTTATTATGGATAATGCACCGTGCTACAGCCGCATCGAGGAAGTGTTTGGAGAAGCCGAGTTTGCGGGCGCGAAGTGTCTACGTCTAGGACCATATTCGTCAATGCTGAACGGTATCGAGAACGTTTTCTCAGCATACAAAGCGGCTGTCAAGAGGTACATGGCATCGAATCGCTCAAACATTCTGATCGTTCCAGAGCACACGACAATTACGGAACATCGTTCATCGTTCCTCCTCCATGCTGCCAACAACATCTTCCCACAAGTCGTAACGGAAGCGATGTGCCGTAGGTGCATCCATCATACATTCGCCTTCATCACCGACAGCATCTTACTGCAAGACATGGACGTAGGCACGTAATGCAGTAATCATTGAGAATCGACGAAAAAAAACAAATAGCTAAACAAAAACTTTCGAAATATAATGAAATTCCCTTCATTAACCGGTTTTACAATTTGATTTGCCAGCATATTCATTTGCATCCCAAAAGGCACACATAGATCCACCACTTGTTGTTGCATCACAAACAGCAGAAGTGTATCGCAGCAATATTCGCGGCGTCTTCATGTTTGTCTGTTCCAGCAATCCTACGAGGAGCATGGCCACTTGTTTCCACACGACTGGAAACATCAAACACGTCTGGGGATTGGACAATTCCTTAAACACCACGATCGAAAGCAACTGCACGAATCCACTCGTACGAAGCATCGTCGTTTTTCAAGTACATTCAAAGTGGCGACCGCAATTTTGTCTCCATCTACGTCGTGTGGCTCCATCTCACCGACGAAGAAAAAGAAACATACGCTTAAGGGGTTTCCAGATCCGCTTGTGGCCGTAAATAATCGACAAATTCCATGCCTGTATCCAGCATTTCCCGTGCAAAAGCTGGTAATAATCGCTGCTCCGGGTTCAATGGAGGGAGAAAGAACTCGGCTTTGACTTTATCACGTACACTCATAAAGCCATCCACAATGGCTTGCAGCGACCCCCGCGTACTGGACGACCATACCATAACATC
Organism: Sclerospora graminicola; assembly: GCA_001887855.2. Taxonomy (NCBI): domain Eukaryota; phylum Oomycota; class Peronosporomycetes; order Peronosporales; family Peronosporaceae; genus Sclerospora; species Sclerospora graminicola. The sequence continues at coordinate 2,490 of MIQA02000485.1, read as the reverse complement.
GAGATCCGACTGTTTCTCAAACGTTAAGAGGAAACGTGCCTTCTTGGGGCGCAAGAAACTGCGTCAAGGGCGCGAGCAACGGTCGCCAACAGCTGTCGTCTCCCTTCTGACAGCGACAAGGCCACGCGACATCAATACGGGCAAACATCCGCGTCGCATGTTGCAACAAATGCGTCGCCGCTTTCTCCGCTGTTCTCACAGTTGTCTCGGTCGTCCATTCTCTCCATATCAAAAACGGTGCGAGATATCCCAGTACGACGTCAAACGTCGTGGCTTGTGCTTGGGCGAAACCTGTGCGTACACTTTTACCAACGACGTGAGTGCATGACGCGTCAAAAACACCCCCGTCGAGCTCCTACCTCTCTGCTGGACATACGTTACGCCCTGCGTCACGAGTTTCGAATGCAGCGCAGGACGCGACGCAAACTCTTCGCATGGTTCAAAGGCATTCAAGAAACGAGAGGCCAAAGTTCAAATTCTTGCTACTTTGTCCCCACACATGACGATCGTACAAGTGCGCAAACAACTCGACCATGGCGTCAACATCATCGACATTATCGTGGAATTCCGCGTCTTTGGCGTGAAGATAGAGCGCTACATAGACAGCAACGACGGCACTGGCAATCTCTTGCTCTTGTTCGTCCTTGAACTCGTGCCACGGGCGTCACGGAGCGCCAAAGCTGCGTAAATGCTTGTTTCCAGAGCTCCCAATCGCCTGTCATCATCGACCTGTTGTTCCTCACTTCCCGTCGTTCAACACAAGCGACGGAACTCGAACAAGAAGCCACGAGCGTGACTCCAATCACGCGCATGCCCACGCCCACACGCATAGGCGCCACGGGCTCCCATTCACTCGCTGACGTGACTTGTAACATTGTCTGCAAGGTCTCAATCGCAGCGAAAACCACCTCTTTGGGCACGCCAAGGGCCGTATTCTGCTTCACGTTGGCCAAAATCGCCGTCGCAATCGATGGAAACCACGTGACTTGACGACGTAAAACGTGGCGATTTGTGGCCAAGACCCGACTCAAGCCTGCAAACAGGACGACCAACGACTCAGTCCATTGATTCTTGGCTTCACTCAAGCTCGTAGCTAAGGGCAAGACTGTATCATCAAGAAACACGAGCCATTCTTCCTCTCTAACTGCTGCCCATACGTCACCGCCGTCCCAACCATGGAATTCAACGCCTTTGTACGCACTTCGACGCGATCGTTCACTGCCAATGCACTAAACGCCTTGAAAAGCGCCTTCCAATGCCCCCTTTCCTCCTTCCTTTGTCTCCCCACGAGGTCTGCAACGCTCCGGAGCTCCTTTACCGCTGTTAAACGAATATTAACGTCACTTGCCCCCCGTCCAAGCACGCCAATGCAGTCCATACACGCAGTAAAACACGTCGACGACATGGCCACGAGCAATTCGTCCACTAAGAGCCGTAAACACTTGATAGCCAGGCCTTGTGTCTTGCTCTCGCCACGGCCACACGCTTCTTGGATCGCTGTGAAAATCTCCAGCAAGCCTGTTAACGTCTGATCTCGCATCCAGGAGCGACTGAGTTCAACCAGAGGCTTAAAAAACTCATTGTGAGCTCCCTTTTCGTCCTTTTCACGTCGTTGCAGCGCCACTTGCATCAGATAAAGGAGCTTATCGGTCGTAAACGTCTGGAAAGGAATCAAAACTGGACCTAGCGACGGGTTTACTGACTCATAGAGACCAATTCCCGCACGACAAGGTACAAATACGCACCACAAATCTCTCCTAGCTGCGTCGAACCGACGAGCCAAACAAGTGGAGTTCGAGCTCGTGCTTTTTAAAGTTGCCGTGCAAAATTGACCGGAGTGAGCTCACGGCAACCAAAGGTGAGAACATTATACTTTATGTACAGTGTACTGCGATGGTTTGTTACACCCAACCTTAACAGACGGTACCTTGGTCATTTTGAAAAATGTTACGGTTGTTTTGAATCGAACCTTTTGGCCTGTATACAGCCCATTTTTGTACTGGTTGTTTTGAATTAAGCAATTGGGAAGAACGACCAGTAAAAGGTGTAGCTTTAGGGTTCGGCCATCGAACAGCCTTCGTCGTGAAGGCTGCAAAGCCACTTCAGAAACTCGGAGGAGCTTCATATCTGAATGATATCCGCGACAAAAAAGTTGTTCGATAAATGAAGAAAAATACTCGGAATTAGGATACAGTTATCTCGACAATTTAGTGTCACCATAGCTTAGGTTACGGCCACTTAATCAAACAATTCTCTTTAAACTTAGCAAAAAAGAAGAGAAATAGGTTCCCCCGAAAAGCCCTTTTGTCTTGTGGCCACGTATTCTTCGAAATATTATCTTGAAAAAAAGCAGCAATTATGGAGCTCACAAATGTACTTCTAATGTTTATTATCTGTTTGTAGCAATGACTAATTGGTTTTCTCTCGAGGTTACCTCAATCAAGAACGAAGATATTATTGTAACGCTGCAGCATCTTAATATGATCAAGT